>SNQJ01S0121796.1:15906-42531 GCA_010110895.2 Picea sitchensis | reverse complement strand
GGTGTATGATTTCTCTTGCATGCTTAGTTACCTGCAAGAGTGTTGGTTCCTGTCTCACACTTCGGCCTCCCATATTTCTATAAGCAGGTGAGGATGACTAACATTCCTTGCTGCAACTTAACTCAACCAGATTTTTGAAAACAACAAAACGAGTCTAATATAGAATGATATTGTGTGTATATAGAAAAATGTGCATTTTCGTAATTACTGCATTCATTGAAATCTATCGGTAAATGTGCCAGACATCTACCCCCCATAAATGGAAAGGTCGACCTCGATTGTCAAATGTACGAGTGTAATAATGGTGGGGAGTGACTGTGAGGTGCGATTGCTATGCCGTCGCCGCCACTGCCGCTGGAAAAGACAATCATTAATAAATTTCAATCAATCACTTTAACGGTACTAACGATAATCATCACTTTGTGTGGGAAATTTGAATTATTGTACCCATGGTAGAAACCATTTGAGGAAAAGGATTCTGAATGAGTTTAAATTTGTTCACATGTTAAAATTTTCCACAAATCACAATGTTGTTACTCTCCCCTTTTTTTTATTAGATATATCTGGAATGATAGCCTCAATGTTTAGAAAAGGAAATCTAAAAATAGACTAAAACTTGGCGTATTTAAGGTATACTAAGATACCACAGGCAGAGCCACTACTGCTAGCAGGTGTCCATAGCCTCGACATGGTTTCCTTTTAACCCATAGATGAGCCCGTATCCTTAATAAATGGTTTCAATTATCTTTTCCAAAGAAGACCATTATCCTGGTTTGGTAGACAGATGATGATAATGCCACTCACTAGATTGTAACCTAAGTGAACAATTTGACTCGTGATGAGATCTCTTGTCCTTTGACGAAAAAATGCCAAAGGCCACATGTCTAACTTATACCCTTATACAAGACATCAACAATTGGAACAACAATCAGAACGACAATCATTCTTTTTAAAAGGAACATTAAAGGAGCCACAATAAGAAAAAAATTGTGAAAGGAACAACAAAGGAACAACAATCGTTCTTTTAAAAGGAACAACAAAGGAGCCACAATAAGAAAAAAATGTGAAAGGAACAACAAAGGAACAACAATCGTTCCTTTTTAAAGGAACAACAAAGGAGCCACAATAAGAAAAAAATCGTGAAAGGAACAACAATTGTTCTTTTTAAAAGGAACAACAAATCCTGAAATCTGGAATCATAGAGCAATGCCCAATCACCTTTTTGGAAGGATTTCTTCTTGATATGTATATTTTCATGTAGATATTTTTTTTAAAACTTAAAGGAAGCGTGGCAATATCGACGATAGTTCGTCACAAGGCAAGGATTTTTTTTGAACAAGCGTGGCAATAGAGACAAAAGTTTGTCGCACTTTGCCATGGTTTTGCATCGCACATATAACATATGCATCGTAAGTTTTGTCTCTGCCAAATTTTTTCATTGCTATTGCCACGCTTTTCTGTTACAACTTTCCATAGTTTTGTGTCGCACGTATGGCATCTGCGTTGTAATATGTTGGTAAGTTTTTTACCTTAACACGGTTTGTTGTCCCTATTGAGACGAAGTTTCATCGCAATTGCCACGCTTTATAAGGCAAACCTACCACCACATGGAGGGATAATTTCGTTGTTGTTTCCACGAACACCTGGTTCATGGATATATCGACGGAAAAATAATGATGAAAAATAGTCTTTACTTTCGTGGAAGGTGCGATGGATGTGTGGCAATAACAATGAAAAATCGTGGAAAATTTGGTCATATGTAGTAGTGCATGTGGGGAATGAGAGGTTGTAGGATGTTAGTGTGAGTTGGCACCTAGGACATAATCCTTCATGTTTATTATGTAACTTCTTGTTACCTCATCCTAGTTAGGAATCCCTTTACCCGGGTGGAGTTTAGTTCTGGCTCAGGGGTGACCCACTATTGAGAGTTATGAGCAACATGGTCTAAGGTTGGGAGGATCATGGAAGGTCTGCATGTAGTTGGTGGTCTTATATAAAAAGATAAGTATCAATTATTTGTTCATTTGCATGTTGTGTATTTACACATGTCTTTATATTTATGAGTATTTCCTGTGTATGTTGTATGTATAGGCTTATTGTTATTTCTGCATGAATCTATGTATTAGAAGAATGTATTTGTCTGCTTAAGTTTTATATATATTTGTAGTTCCGCAAGAGTTTCTTTGTGGCATAGACCAACAGGTCTAAGGCTGGGTATATTACATCTCAGAGAATGAGAGTTAGTAAGGTGGCATGACTTGGCCTTGGGTGGCTGGGTATGTTACAATTTGGTATCACAACTCCGGTTTTCAACACTGATTCTGGATGGGCGATGTAAGTGGAAATTGAAGTAAACGTTTGAGAGGGAGTTGTTGTCAAAATGGACAAAATTCAAGTTTTAGAGCATCCATGAGTGCCAAGAGGGTGATCAGAGCACACCATAAATGTGTTTGAAAGATTAGGAGGTGTAGAAGTTAGGGAAACCAAAATGGTCATAGGATCTGCTTGGGAAAGGTCTGAATCCTTCACAACCATAAGATCTAGGAAAAAAGAGCGCGACAGTTAACCCCTCAAGTCTAAAGGACTTCGTTCCTTAGGAAATTTTTAAGTCTTTGACAGAAGGGAGGAAAAAAACCTGAAGCTCCAAAGTCCCATAGTGAATCTACACCATAGACCGTTTGGGAGAAGGTGGGATGTTGGATCCCTAAGTGGTTCAGAAGTTCGACACTTTGGGGAAAATTGTTTGTGGTTGCACGGAGGGAAAAGTTTGTCGAAGTCTCGAAGTATGGAACCAATCTG
Source organism: Picea sitchensis (assembly GCA_010110895.2). Taxonomy (NCBI): domain Eukaryota; kingdom Viridiplantae; phylum Streptophyta; class Pinopsida; order Pinales; family Pinaceae; genus Picea; species Picea sitchensis. The sequence continues at coordinate 39,732 of SNQJ01S0121796.1, read as the reverse complement.
GACCATTCATGTTCAGGGACATGTGTCCGAAGATTAGAAAGTGTTCAAAATTTTGGCGTTCGACAGTTCAGGGGTGGGGTGGTGTTCAGCAGTGAAATCCTATAAAGTTTTGAAGTTCTAGAGTCTCAGAGTGGCGGAGTCCAGAAGCTCTGGGGAACCCTTGTTTGAAAGTTCATCGTTCGGGAGTTATAAAGTATATTGGTATGAAATATTCTCAAGTTCGGAGTCTTGAATTTCCTGGGAGTACATGTTCAAAATTTCGGCATTTGAGATATGTGTTGTGTTATGTTGAGAAGTCCTCTGAAGTCCCAAATCTCTGGAGCGTCGAAGTAGTAAATCTATGGAGAGTGAGGGCTCGGGAGTTCGCTAGTTCTACGTTAGAGAGTTTTGAGGTGTGCATATGTGAAATCCTCTGAAGTCCTGAAGTCCCGAAGTCCCAGAGCGTTGGAGGGACATGGCATGCTGATGTCACCTAGGGTGAAGTGGACCTATTTAGGAGTTTGTAAATTAAGCGTTCGGGAGTTGTGAAGTGATCTAAGGTGAAATCCTTTCAAAGCTCAGAATTCCAAAGTCCTGAAGCGCTAGAGTGACATGGTCTTCTGGCATCACCTAGGGTGATGTGGACCCACTTGATGCTTACTACATGTCATCCTATTTCATGTTTTTCATAGACTAGTGGTACCAATTGGAGCTTGACACATGTCACCCATAGATTGGGCCAATTTCCCTCTCCACTTTTATGCCACGTATTAGCCCCTGGCACGTGGTTGCTGATGAGACTCTGGGATTTCGAATATTTCACATTTAGGGATATGTGTGTATGTTGTTGCATGATCTTTCGAAGTCAAAAGATCTAGAGCTTAGGAGCACTGAAGTAGTTCACATGTTCGACGTTTGAGGAAATTTGTGGGTTGTGTGACCAAAATTCTGGAACCTAAAGTAGGGGAGCCCCAGAGTAACGAAACGACAAAGTGCTAGCATGAGAATTAAAAAATTCAACGTTCGGGAGAAATAAGGTGTGATGTTGTAAGAACCACCAAAGCGTGAAGCTCTGAAGCGCCAGTCCGTGAGTTCGCTAGTTCGACACTCGGGAGAAGTGTTATGTTATGTTAGAAAGCTCCGAAGCAGCGGAGCCTTGAAGCTTTGAAGATGTACCATGCAATATTTCTCCAGTTCGACGTTTAGGAGAAATAAGGTGTGATGTTGTAAGAACCTCTAAAGTCTGAATCTCCAAAGCATCGGAGTAGTGATGCTTTGAAGAGCCTCTCCGAGAGTTTTCCAGTTCAACGTTCGGGGAAAAAGAAGTATGATGAAGGTGAAACCCCTGAAGCTCAAAGTTTTGAATCCCCAAAAACCTGAAGCTCTATATAAGCGCACATAAATGAAGCTCTTGGTCATAGCCCTTGGTCATATGAGACTTCGGTCAAAATAAGAGAGGGCTAGTTCCTGAATTGATGTTTTCAAAGACATAAAGGGGATAAAAGAAGGAGTTTGTGGGGTTCCTATTTGCACATACTTGTGCTTAAATATGTAAATAAGGCCTGTCTACTTTATGAGAGGATCCAACATGGGTCCAAGAGCCAATTAGGCTATGAAGAAGAAGAACAATTGTACAGAGATTACCTCCCCAGGAAGGACAATTTTTCAAATATTCACAACTTTCTGCTCAAAACTCATAATTGAGCATGGGATCAGGCGTTGGGAAGATCTTGAAAAATAGAATATAAATACTCACTCATAAAATTGACCTGGGTAGACAATTCTCAAGAAAATCATAAGAATAATTCTAATGTAATATGGAACCATATTTGAGCATAATTTCCTGATTTTGTTAAAGAAATCAACCTGTCAAGTTCTGTTGGTTGCACATTTTGTAGAGTCAACAAGTGTTAGATTATATTAGGATCAACAGAGAGTGCAGAGGAATGGAATATACATAGGGGAATTACATCCAAGAATATGATATAAGAGGGATGGATGCTCATATGGGTAATGAAGGTACAAACTCAAATGGACATGGATAAGGAAATGATGAAAGCTTGAATTTGGTTGAGAATGTTACAAATTTGCAAAAGGATGTACAAATTCATAAATATGATAATGAAAGGCTTATGAAATCCAAGGAACAATATGAGGAATTCAACATGAAGTTAATGCAGATCTTGGACAAAATTGAAAATAAATTGGATAAGGAAAATGGCTCAAGCAAATCAGGAAGTCACAAGTCTCCTGATGAGAAAGGTAGAACTAGAAGTGCTAGCAGACATCACCATCGCTCCCCAAGGCATTCCACTAGGAGAGTGCATAGTAGCTCAAGTCCATCCCCTGTCAGGAAGCATAAAAAGAGGTCCGGGGTGGATGAGATACAAGGAGAAGTGAACAAGATCAAACCTCCTACGTTTGAAGGTGAGCACAAGAAGGATGGAGATGTAGAGACATGGCTKCTAGGCATGAGAAAGTATTTTCAATTACATAATTATTCTTCACATGAAGAGGGAAGAATTGATATATATCACCWCAAGGGAAAKGAATCCATGTGGTGGAACCAACTTGTGCGAGTGCAACACATTAAAGAGAAAAATGTTACTTGGAAGGAATTCAAGAAACATTTTCAAAAGAAATACTTGACTAAGAGATATTATGACAAGAAAATGAAGGAGTTCTTTGAACTCAAGCAAGGGAGTATGACCATTGATGAGTATAAAAGAAGGTTTTTAGAAATGTTGAAGTATGTCTCCTTCATCAAGGATGAGACAATTAATATTCATAGTTATTTGAGTGGGATTCCATCTTTCATCAGTGACAAGATACAATATGATGATCCCAAAAATTTGGAGGAGACCGTAAGGTGATATAAATGCCTATATGATCAACATAAAGGAAAGATAACTTTCCAACAATCTTGGGAATACAAGAAGAAGTTCAAGTTGGAACAAAGGAAGAAGGGGAATAAGCCACCATTCTTCACAAATAGTCGTCAGGGACAACCAACTTCTAGAGAGCCAAGAATGATTGAGACAGAAGGGAAAAGGCCAAGGAAACTACCTATTCAATGCTGGGGTTGTTAGAGAAATGATATGTATAGATATTTTCCTCACAGAAGTGAAAAAGTGAGAATTGTTCACAATGTACAACAAACTGAAACAATGGAGGACATGGGCAAAAATGTACCCAAGATCTATGCAGCCCTGGACAAAAAGAAATTTGAGTTTCAATCACACATGATTGAAGTGGAAGGTATGATCAACAACCAAACCATTGCAATTTTAATTGATTCGGGAGCTATTCATAGTTATATAGATCCTAAGATGGTGGAAAGATTTCAATTTCCAAGAAACAAGAATGAAAAATATTGGCTGGTGCAGCCGACTACTGGAGCCAAAAGAAAAGTTAATGATATGGTTAAGTCATGTCCAATGGACATGAATGGGCTGAGAACCAAGACATATTTGAACACATTTCCTTTAGGTTCCTATGAATGTATAATTGGTATGGATTGGTTGGACCAACACCATGCTATCCTAGACTGCTATAATAAAGCATTTACTTGTTGGGATGGAGAAGGGAACCCAAGGAAAGTTCAAGGAATTCCTAGGGCAGTAACTCTCAGAGAAATCTCAGCATTGCAGCTGAAGAAATGTTACAGAAAAGGATGTTAAATATTTGCAGCTCATATGGAAGAAATACCTAAGGATAAGGTGTCAAGTATTGAAGATTATGCAGTCCTACAAGAGTTTGTAGATGCATTTAAAGAAATACTAGGATTACCCCCTAAAAGAGATATTGATTTATCTATAAATCTAATACCTGAAGTAGCTCTAGTATCCAAGACCCCTTACAGGATGAGTACACCAGAAGGAGTTGCAAATGAAACTTGAAGAGCTTTTGAAGAAGGGGTACATACACCCAAGTGTATCACCTTGGGGTGCTCCAATATTATTTGTGAAAAAGAAAGATGGAACATTGAGACTTTGTATTGACTTTGGGAATTTGAACAAAGTAATGGTAAAGAATACATATCCTTTTCCAAGTATCGATGATCTCTTTGATTAGTTGAAGAATGCAAAAATATTCTCCAAGATTGATCTCAGGTCAGGTTATCACTAGGTAAGATTTAAAGATGAAGACATCAGGAAGACTACTTTGAGAACAAGGTATGGTCATTATGAGTTCATAGTGGTGCCATTTGGGTTATCAAGTGCACCAGCTGTCTTCATGTGTTTAATGAATGGTGTTTTCAGAGAATACTTAGATATGTTTTTCATTGTCTTTTTGGATGACATTCTTATACATTCCAATTCGAAAGAATAACATGAGCAACACTTGAATATGATATTACAACTATTAAGGGAGCATCAATTGTATGAAAAATTGAGAAAGTGATCATTTTATCAAAACCAAACTAATTATTTTGGAAACATCATATCCGAGGAAGGGATAGTAGTGGATCCTGAAAATATTGAGGCCATTAGAGGATGGTCAGCATCTAAGAATGTGATAGAAGTTAGCTCATTCATGTGCCTTGCAGTCTACTACATAATATTTATTGTAGGATTCTTAAAGATTGCACACTCGATTACTTCCTTGCAAAAGAAGGGAGTGAAGTTTCAATGAACATTGGAGTGTGAAAGGAGTTTCCAACACTTGAAGCAATTATTAACCAATGCTCCAATTTTAAGGATTGCAGATCCAAAATGAAGACTTCATTGTATTCACAGATGCATGTAAAGAAGGATTTGGTGGAGTCCTCGGTCAAAATGGGTTTGTTGTATGTTATGAATCAAGGAAGTTTAAGGAGCATGGAAGGCACTATTACACTCCTGATTTGGAGTTGGAATCCATAGTGCATGCCTTGCAGAAATGGAGGTACTACCTCATGCATAAAAGGTTCGAACTGAGGATAGAACATAATGGTCTGAAATATTTATTTGATCAACCAACTCTAAATTCTAGGCAAAGCACGTGGTTATAATTTATTGGCGAGTATGACTTTGATATAAAACATATCAAAGGGAAAGAGAACAAGGTGGTTAATTCACTCAACAAAAGAATGCATGAGTTACATGCTACAACCATTAGCATGTACTAGTCTGATTTGAAAGATAAAATCTTGGAGGCTGCAAAATCAGATTTGCAATACAAGGAATTAGTGGCAAAATTACAACAAGTTATTTGCAGCATAAAATTGAAAACTACAAGCTGGGGACTGATGAAATTCTCAGGTACAAAAGATCAATTTATGTACCAAATTCCCAAGAATTGAAAAATATGATATGGAGAGAAATGCATAATATACCTTATGTTGGACATGCAGGGTATCAGAAAACAATTGCAGTTGTCAAAGGGCAATATTATTGGTCAGGCATGAAGAAAGAAGTTGTTGAGTACATTGCCAAATTTTTGAAGTGTCAAAAGGTCAAGGTTGAACATAGACACCCAACTAGGTTGCTGCATCCATTACCCATTCCTAAGTGGAAATGGGAAGTGGTAACAATGGATTTCATCACCAAATTGCCCAAAACAAACAAACATCACGATTCTATCATGGTAGTGGTGAACAAGCTTACCAAAGATGCCCATTTCATTCCAATGAAGCTCACTCACAAGGAAACTAACATTGTTGATATTTAGATGAGGGAAATTGCTCGATTGCATGGTATACCCAAGACAATTGTGCCTTACAGAGATTCAAAATTCACATCGAATTTTTGGAAAGGATTATTTACAGGATTTGGAACAAATTTGAATTTTAGCACAACTTATCATTCAAAATATGATGGACAAACAAAGAGGGTGAATCAAGTGATTTAGGATATGTTGAGGATGTACATAATGGATAAACCATTAAAATGGGAAGACTACTACAATTGGTAGAATGTTCTTATAACAATGGGTATCAAACATCTCTAAAGATGATCCCATTTGAGGCACTTTATGGCAGAAGGTGCAACACACCTATAAGTTGGGACAACCCAACATATAGAGCAGTGGTTGGACCCAATTTAATTAGAGAAATGAAAGAGAAGATTTAAAAAATAAAGCACAATTTAAAGGTTTCTCAAGATAGGTAGAAAATCTATGCTGATAAGAGCAGAACTAACAAGGAATTTAAAGTGGGTGACCATGTATTCTTGAAAGTGAATCCCAACATAAGTTCCCTAAAGTTGGGAAAATGTTCAAAGTTGACAACTTGTTATTGTGGGCCATTTGAAACTATAGAGAGGATTGGGCATGTAGCTTATATTATTGCATTACCTGCATCAATTCCTATTCATAATGTGTTCCATGTATCATTGCTCAAAAAGTATGCACCTGATGTTAATCATGTTATTGATTGGAATGTGATTCAGGTGGAACAAGAAGGAACTTTTCAAGTGCATTCAGTGTGCATAATGGACCGAAATATCAAACAACTCCATAATCGATCCATAGAGCTAGTAAAGGTCCAATGGACCTAGTATGGTCCCGAGGATGCACCTTGGGAACACAAGGATGCTATGTAGGCAGAATACCTGCATCTTTTTGAATATTTTCAAAATTTTGGTAATAAATGTGTGTGTGTGTGTGTGTGTGTGTGTGTGTGTATGTATAGACACATATTGCACTGAGGAAAATGAACAAATAAGGAGAGGGGAATGTAATCCCCCAAGACTGAGCCCCATTTGAAATTGTAAATATGTTTTATAGGCTGGTGAGCCAAGTGATTATAAGCTAGGAGGCTTATGTGTTGAATTAGGCCAGAGAGCCTAGATGCTAAAGGCTAGTGAGCCTATTTTTGTATATGTAAACACTCATATCATTAATATAATACATTGCTTCATGTATACCGACCACGATAAAAGAGTATGGGGGACTAAACTCCACTAGGAAGGGTAAGGGAGGGATACGAGCCTAGGAAAGGGGCTAATCTAGAGGGCTCATCTCAAAAGGAATATTATAATATTATTCCTAAAGGCTATGGCAAGGATAATTATTTTATCCTAAGTTCTTATGTGAAGGTGAATGAATCACAAGTGGAGAGAAATGAGCTCCAGGACAGCCATGTGTCATCAAGGGTGCATGAAAATATATGTGGAGAAATTAGTCTTTTTTCCCATCTTTTCCCATTCACAAACACATTCACTCACACGACCATTGACCCCAACAATTGAATCTCTATGTTCCTCATGCACACCTTCAACAATGATCTCATACATTTCCTGTTATGCACAACACACCTGTACCCTACCTGAACCTGTATTGTGCTTTACTTGAATGTTGTTGCTGCCAACATAGTTCCTTGACTGAGCATGGTTTCTTCCATTACCTTTTCCATACCCAAACTTTATTTATTCCATCACCCATACCTGGTTGACGTAAGAGATGGATAAAAGAAATAGGTTGTTAGGCCTATGAGAAACTCTCTCCAGGTGAGAGAATTGTTGGGGAAGTGATTTCTTGAGGGAGCCCAACTGTAGCTGCAGTTCTCAGAGACTTCATGTCCATCTTGTTGTTGAAGCCTTGGAAGAGAAGTGTTGTAGCCGAAGGACTCTTGAGCAGAGACGGGGAACACTTCTTGGGGTGGGACAAGCATGTGGGGAATGAGAGGATGTAAGTTGTTAGTGTGAGTTGGAACTTGGGATGAAATACTTCCTTTTGAATATGTAACTTCATGTTTCCTCAGCCTAGTTAGGAATCCCTTTACTTGGGTGGAGTTTAGTCCCATCTCAGGGGTGACCCACTACTGAGAGTTATGAGAAGCGTGGTCTACGGTTGGGAGGATCACGAAAGGTCTGCACACAGTTGGTGGTATTCTATAAAAATATAAGTATCAATTATGTGTTGATTTGCATGCTGTGTATTTACACATGTATTTATATTTATGAGTATTTCCTGTGTATGTTGTATGTATAGGCTTACTTTTATTTCCGCATGAATTTGTGTATTAACATAATGTATTTGTCTACTTAAGTTTTATATATATTTGAAGTTCTGCAAGAGTTTCTATGTGGCATAGCCCAATAGGTCTAAGGCTAGGTATGTTACATCTTAGAGCATGAGAGTTAGTAAGGTGGCATGACCTGTACTTGGGTGTCTGGGTATGTTACAATTTTTCCATGTTGGCATAGGGGTAGACCCAGGGTTCAGCTCCAAGAGCGCACCAACAAGCCCTAACTACTGGCCCTTTTGGCTACACCTGTAAAGTAGATGCAGTCTCACCCAAAGTAGCTATGGGAGGGTTGTAGGACAAAGATGTCTACAACCAAGGGAAATGTCAAGTGGATCTAATACTAGAACAATACATCATGCATATATTACTTATCAACTTAGATCTACTTCACACAACTATATATCTGATCTAACACAACAATGCAATAACAATATATCAATGAAAAAGAACAGAGCAACACTCATACTCGACATAAGATATACGTGGTTCACCCTCTCTCTAGGGCTACATCCACAGAACTGTGCTTTATAATATATTAAGATGAAGCATACAGTTCTGATCTGTGCTCTTATCGAACAAATCTTCTCTCTTCTTCCCTCGATCTCTTCCCTTTATATGCACCTATCTGTAGGACTCGATCTTCACACCCAACTGAAGATCTTACAATACCCGAAGGCTCTCACTCTTAGCGCTTCTCTCTCTCATAGTACTCCTTACTCAATAACAATAAAAATCACAATCCCAACAATTATCTTACCAACCCAACCCAGGTCCTCTTGACCTTTATTTAGCTCACCGACATCCTTAGGTTGAAGCCTAAGTGTCAAAACCCTAGATACCAAAACCCTAGGTGTTTAAAACCCTAGGTCAACTTGACCTGCGTTTACAAGGCTTCACCAACTTGTCTTTCATTCCTTCTTGTGCGGTGCTCCAAAGAATCTAACGGTGGATTTTTCTGCTTGTTGAGTTGTCCATGGTCCTTCTTCCTTGCTGACCTATCATCCTTGATCTCCTCATCCAACGACTTTCTTTCTTGAACTTCTCTCTGTATTTTCTGCTCTTTTGATCACTTCGACCCAATAACAATCACTGTGTTTTATGCGAAGTTCTCGTTTTGCCTTTTCATCCTCGATCTTTGCTTACTTCCATAACCAAGGGCCAACAGGCCCCCAAAACTCACCTGTGACTCATCTCAAGGCACTTCATATATGATATTTATTTTTTACTTTGACTTCAGACTGCACAGTGCAACCTTTTCCTTCTGTTCTATGCCTCCTCTCCTTCCTTATGCAGACTGTCTTTTCTATGTTTGGTACCCAGTTTCAACTGCACCTGGTACCTAGACCATTTTTCTTATTCTTTTACTTAGAGCTGAGAGGTAGCTGGTTTTCATAGTAAAACTTCATCCGGCTCCCATTCACTAATCCATCCATCCATTCTCCCTTCAAAGTGTTCAATTGTGCAACTCCTCCTTCTGTAACATAAGCGATCTCATATGGCCCGAGCCAATGCGTTCTGAAATTCCCAAGATGCTTGATGAACTTACTGTCATATACCAACACTAGATCACCTTGCTTGAACGCCTTCTTCTTGATGTGCATGTCATGATAGGCCTTCTCTCTTTCCTTCTGTACTTGCTAATGGAATCCTGCAATAAATCTGTCTTCTTCGATTTTGACCAACTACGCGAGCCTCTCTTGAACAACGCCAGTTTCATCCATATTTGTAAAGGAAACAATTCTTAAGCTTGGCACTAGGTATTCCATTGGAACAACAACTTCAAGACCATAAACCAACTTGAAATGGGTTTGCATTGTTAAGTTTTTACAAGTGGTTCTATAGGCCCAAAGTACTATTGGTACTCTTAAATCCCAGTCATCCCTGTTCACACTACAAATCTTTGTCAACATTGTTTCCAAGATCTTGTTGAATGCTTCCACCGTCCCATTTTCTTTTGGATGGTAAGGTGTGCTCTTCTAATGGTGGAATGCAAATTCCTCAGTCAAGGCTTCAACAGTCTTATTTATGAAATGTGTGCCTTGATCACTCATAAGGATCTTTGGGCATCCAAACCTAGTTATGATGTTATCAAATATGAAGCGTGCAGCTGTAGTTGCACTACAATCCTTGACTGCTCTTGCTTCAGCCCATCTGGTCAATTATTCTATCACAGTAATTATGTACCTTGCTCCTGTGCGCTTTCCTAGTGGGTTTATAGGTCTCACAAAATCAATGGCCCATTTATCAAATTCTTGTAGGGTCAGTTGTGGTGCTAGTGGAATTTCATCCCTTCAGGAAGGTTTCCAAACTCTTTGGCATACATCGTAGGCTCTGTAATAGTCTTTAGAATCTCTGTGTAAGGTAGGCCACCAAAGGCAACCTCTAAGAACCTTCTGCGCAATTGCTTTCCCTACATAGTGTCCTCTTGTGATGACTTCATGAGCTTCTGCAAGGATCAATGGTCACTCTGCTTCCATAATACACCTTCTCAGTATCTCATCAGGTCCCATTTTGTATAGTTGTCTGGCTATAAGCGAAAAGTCTGCAGCGTGCACTACTAGTTGTTTCTTCTGGGGAATCGTATGCTCACTAGGTGCCATTCCTGTTGACAGGAACTGGACTATTTATGCAAGGTTATCATCAATATTTCTAATGGATAGTAGCTATGCATCAGACAGTGTGTCCTCCAAACTAGTGGGATCTTCTCCATGTGCCAACCTCAACAAGTGGTCAGGACATTTATTCATTCTTCCTATCTTTACTATGATCTCAAAGTCAGATTCCTGGAATAACATAGGCCATCTGCATATTCTTCCCCCCAACACTATCTTGTTGACTAGGTATTTCAGCACAGAGTGATCAATAAACATTTTAAAGTGTCCTCCCAACAAGTAGTGGCGGAATTTCTGTAGCGCATACACCATGGCTAACCCTTCTCTCTCAGTGGTGGTGTAGTTGACCTCTGTAGTTGATAGCTTCCTTCTAGAAAAATCTAATGGATGGTCAATATCTCCTTCACCCAGTTGTGCTAACATAGCTCCTAATGCAATGGAATATGCATCGACATGTACGTGAAATTCCTTGCTCCATTATGGAAAGACCAGAATGGGTGCAGTAACCATTTTTTGTTTCAGTGTGTCAAAGATCTGCTGGAATTCTTCTGTCCAACTGAACTGACAATATTTCTTCAAAATATTCTCCATTGGTGCTGTAATCTGGGCATATCCCTTAATGAAATTCCTGTAATATCCTGTGTGTCCCAGTGCAGTGCACAACTGTTTGACTGAAGTAGGAGGTGGCAGATCAACTATAATGGCAATTTTAGATGGATCGACAAACAATCCCTTCTTGCATACAATATGGCCTAACAACACTCCAAATGGTGAGAAGAAGATACACTTATTCAGGTTCAAGGCAATTTGACACTGCTTGCATTTATCCAACATTAGTCTTAGACATTCAATATGTTTTTTCAATATGCTAAAAATAGTCTAATCGTCAAAATAGACTTCTAGAAATTTATGAAGAAACTCCTTGAATGCTTCGACCACCACCCTGGAAATGATGGCTGGGGAATTCTTCAATCCAAATGGCATCACTGTATACTGGTAGGACCCCCATTCTGTTGCAAATGTGGTATTGTGGCGATCTTCCTTGACAATCCGGATCTAATGGTATCCTAAAAATTCGTCTGTAAAAGAATATACTTCCTAGCCTCCCACATTATCTAACACTTTGTCAGTGAATGTTGTAGGGAAGGGGTCATGAAAATAGGAATCATTCAGCTTCCTGAGATCTACAAAGATCCTGATATCTCCTATCCTTTTTTCCTATACCACCATAGGGCTGATCCACTTCGATTCTTTGATAGGTTCTATAATCCCTTTTTCGAGCATTCTGTCGAGCTCAATATTCACTTTCTCCTTATATTTAGGGTTTAATATATAGGGTATCTGTTTGACTGGTTTTGCCTTTGGTTTCAAAGGGATCCTCATCTCTCCCATAGGCCCTTTGATGCCCTTCATATCAGTGAACTTGGTCGGAAACAAGTCCTGATACTTGTGCAGTAGTTCTGTGATATTTTCAATGGTAGAAGCATCCCAATAATCTCCAACATTTGCAAGCTTTGGTGTCTCCTCGGTTCCAATATTGAATGTTTTAATATTGATGGGTTGTCCAATGAATGGTAGCTCAACTCCAAGTCCTTCCACATCTCTCTAGCCTTCTATTTCTATGATTTTCACCTTCCTTGGATCATCGTGTTCATCAACATTGATGTTGTAACAACCTTGTAGTTTCTGGAGAGGCGCAATCCATTTGTCCTCTTCTTGTTCCAAAGGAAGGCTAGCTGCCTCCTCGAATACTTTCTGTCTTACAATCTGTAATGCTTGATCTACTGAAGGATATTGACTTTCAAATAAGAAGGTGGTTATAAAATTCCGAGTCACACCTTTCTAATCTGTAGTGATGAGGCACAACTCTGCTTGAAGGTACCAGTTGATAGGTGTCGTGTCCAGTATGTTAATGAATTTGTGTACCCACTATTCTTGAGGAATGTTGCTCCAGGCTTCCTCGCAACTTTGCACATGGTCCTTTGGGCAGCTTTGACCTGTGTACCAAACTTCACATCCTTCTACTTGTGCTGAGAACCGCGTTGTCATCAAGGTATGACATTGTATCCAGTCTGTAATATTGCTTTTGTGTGTCCCCCACCATCTTGCTAGGGTTTCTGTCAGGGCCTCATCCATCACCAAAAATCTTTGTTGCATCGGTACACTTTCTTCAAAGTCCGACAAGAAGGTTTCTAAAGGATTAAGACCATCAAAGGTGGGTAAGTTACTTACTATTGTGCCGATTCAATGAACTTCTCTGGTTAATCTAGCACATCTTCTTGTAGATACCTCATACATTTTATTCTTTCAGTTCTCCAGTGCTTATTTTGAGTTTGATGAACATGCACTGTCACTTCACCAACTTAGGTTTCCATTGACCGTAGGATTAATGTAATCATGTTGTCTGGCTGTTAGTTTGTATATGTTTTCCAGTTCATATGTGCAGTCTTCCTCTCTTATGGGTTCTGTGTATCACTGTCCTTCATCTGGATCTAAAGGTGTAATGAACCTAAGGCCATCTCTTTCAAATGTCATTCATCTTTTCTTTAAATCAACTACAATGGAATTTTTGAAATCCCAATCAATTCCTAACATCGCAGGGTAAGGGCAACTATCATCAACTATCTCAATTACCTCAAAATCTGCAAATGTTCTTACCCCGTCGATGTCCACAACTGCATGTTCCAGTCTACCAAAGGGGCTTACAACTTGCTGATTAGCCATCCCAAGCCTAATAGGGGAATATATCAACTTAGGTTTTCCCATCAGTGCCCAAGTTTGCTTCGACATGACATTGAACTTCGACCCTAAGTCGAGGACCACATAGTTTATATCATATTTGCCTATCTGAGCATTCAAATGTAATTCCTTATTTTTCCTTATCTTCTTAGCGAGTTGGTGTACTACCCTATTCAATAAAGGGTCTATCTTTCTTAGCTCATACTATCTGATTAAATTATGTAACTCTTGTACAACACTTTCATCCTGAATCAACTTAATGCAAGTATATAAAAATTTCATGAGATTGCTTACCTCTTTTCCTTCTCTTGGCGAAGCAGACTGATCAAATGCCTGAGGCATTCCATATTCTCTTACTTATGTTCATGTATTTTATGAATAACATTGGTATCCTTTGAACTCTTTTCTTGCCTCCTCAAATATTTGTCTTTCCTTCTTTGCATCAAAAGTTTGGATCTTCTCTGCAGCTTTCTTGATTCCTGAATATTATGTAGTCTTCCCTTGGGTCATTCTGTCATATCCTATAACAACACCTCCTCTAGTAATAACAATGAATCTAGGGTCTTCTCCGTGAGGTTTAGCATATATTAGTTTCAATTGCGAGTTCTACTGAGGTCCTCGTCTTTCCTGAAGCTTAGCTAGCAATGCTAGACATTCTTCAATAACATGCTCGAAGGAGTTACAATAGCTACAAGTAGTGCAAGGGTTCTGACAGTCCCTTGCCAAGTGTCCTGGCTATGCATAGTTATAACATATGATCTATCCTCGGCCTCAACCCATACCTCCTACTCTTCCTCATCCTCTAAATCTACCGTGGGGGTTGAAGTTTCCTCTCCCAGAGGAGTTGTACTGCGTAGTGTTTCTTTCTTATTGTACTTTGCCTTGAATTTTGTATATATCACTTGAACTTTCATGCATGAGATAGTAAGCCCTGCAATCCCTATCATCATGTCCTACAGACTTACAAAATGTGCAATACAAATTTGTGGGTGTCTGAACATATTTTTTCATGTAATATCACTCACCAGAACGATGTCTATTTCAGCATACTTCGCACCAGGGTAAAGTGACTTACTTCAAAGGGCTCAGAGCTCCAGAGGCCAAGTATTCATGGAATAGGGGACATCGTTCATTTTCATAGCTTTCTGACCTGCATTTGACACACCAGATGTCTTCTCTTTTATCTTTTCTCTTGTCTTTCTTCATATATTTGACCTGCAAAGACAAGCTAGTCAGTTGACTCAAGATCTAACTCATACCTGAGCTAGATTCTTCCATAGGGGTTGATTCTAGCTTCATGGCGATCTCCAACACCTCGGCCTGCGCAACAATCTTATGCTGCATCAAAGGGAATCTGATGTGTGGTAACATGGCAACAATGAACCATTCTTTGTTCTGCTCATCTGGGATATGAAAATTCAATCGACCTGTTAAGGTCTTGAATCTTTGGTCGAATTCCAAGACAGGTTCGGCTATCTTCTATTTGATATCTATCAACTCTATAATACATTATGACTGTTGGATTACTGAGAGGGGGGGTGGTGAATCGGTAATAGCGTAATTATAATTCTTTTTCTTCAAATGTTATATCAATGTAGAATTATTATCCAATAATGAGCAATAAGAAATAAACAATCACACACATACACAATACACCCGTGTTTTACGTGGAAACCTAAATCGGGAGAAAACCACAAAATGCTTTTTCTTATATGTCTTGAATAATTACATTCATTGGAAGCACCAACTTCCTTTATTTTCCAGCTGCAACTGGAAGGAGGCTCCAACCCCCTAATTTCTCAGGCTACAACCTGAGGGAAGCTCCAAATCCCTAATTCTATGGCTACAACTAGAAGGAGTCTACAACCTCATATGTTCTCCAGCTACAACTGGAAGGTGGCTACAAACACCTATCCTTGCCCCCTCCAACCACCCTGAAGTAGAAGTAGAATGATGGAACCACTGCCAACTTGTCACTGTGAGATATACTATTGTACAACTGTATCAACCTGTACCACTGCCCTGTATCCAATCTGTACAGTTTCCCTGTAATCAAACAATACCTAAACTGAACATGTATCTACAAAAATAGAACATATACATGACCTGTAGTGATGCATCCCACGTATGTACGCACCCTATCTATTATGAAGTCCATGTATGCCTTCTAAACTAGGGTTTCCTTTCACTTGAAAACTTTTGACCCTCTGTAACTTCTTTCACATAGATCTGTAGCCTGTCACTATATCCAGACTGTAACTGTACTCTGTGCATGCATCCTCATACACAACCTCTACTCAAGGCAATTATGTCTCTCTCTAGTTATGTTCCATATAGGTATGTGTAATAATGAACAAGTATAATATCCCTCACATGATCTTAGTCATCAACACCTTTCTGATATTCAATTTCTCAATACATCAATAAATACAAGATCTCAACCATGTACCATAAAAACTCTTATCCATATGCCAATAAATACAAGATGTGCCTCAACAAGAAGTATCAATGATAAATATACCAGTATTGTATTTATGTAGATTTGACTTATACAGAAGATCCCATGTAGCCACTAGTCTCTATAGGGAGAATCCTCAAATCTTCATTGCCATTCCTCATGCATACATAAAAATCCAACTATTCATAGAAATAAGACATACCTTTTGAACCAATGGATGGATCTAATGTATCTGAGCAATCTAGACCTTCCTGGGAGCTTGATCTCAGAATCTAGAACCTCTGCACCTTCATCTTCTCAACTTTCATGGCTTTATCAACATGTACTCACCCTATACACAGTCAACCCATGTACATACTCACCCTATACACATCCAACCCATGTATACCTTCAATGTATATGCAACCTATACACAGACAACCCGCATATGCCTAAGAAAATAGGGTTTTCTGTGAATCAGAGAATTTCTCCGTCAACCCTTCATACTACCTCAGACGTTCGCCACTTCATATGTATCCACAAGTATTTACAGGAAGCTTTACACGAGAAAATAGATATACAATATGTACAAGTATATTTTTATGAGTGAGCTTTGTCTCTTATTTATATCTTCATGTAGCCTTACACTTTCCTTATTTTAGGGCTTCTTCATTTAAAATAATTTATTTTTTCAAAGAACTTTGACTCTTGGGGTCTTCTATAAGACTCATGAGGGTTCTCCAACTTCATATGGTCATAACTCTCTAACCATGAGGAGTTATGTGACGTTCCACATACCACCAGAAACGACATGACAAGCACTATCCATCTAGGATATTTTCCCTGACAAATTCGCTATCCTTCAACTCATTATTCCAGAATTAAGCACGGGTTCTCTTACTCTGCAAAGCATCTTTGTTATCGGACTAATCGGTAGGTGTGGACACTAACATATCTCCCTAGATCCACCTAAATCTAGAACAAAATAGGATAGGGCATGACTCTTTCCCTAAGTTACGATCATTGAATTAACTAGTAAGGAGGAACAAGTGACATACCTTTATATCACTTCCTTAGGTCTCTGTTGCTCCTGCTTCACTCTGGTGCTCTCATGAGGTTAATACCAAGACAACACAAACCAACCAAAGTGAATATAGCAAAATGTATTCAATCGTCAACTTATGCATATGATCAAGGAATTACACAATAAAATAAGAATGACTTTATGGGAAAAGGACATGTTGTTGTATTATATTAATTGAAAGTAGAAGATACAACCTGATTGCCTTGATGTCACAAGATTCCTTTAAGTGACCCTTGGTTCCAACACACATGCTTTCTCTGTACTTGCATGAAGAAGATCTGGTTCCTCTTGATAGACCAACTAGAGTCTCCAAGCTACTATTCAAGCAGGGTTCTTCACACAATTCCTTCACCAATTCTTCAATTAATCTTGCTTAACCTTTTCCATGAGAATGCTTTCAATATATAGGATAAGGAGAGATGGTTACATGGATGAGGATGATCCCATAAAATATGTAAAGTTAGTAAAATGACAACCATACGAATGCCAACTCATTTTCTAGAAGATTCCCTTCTAGAACCCTCGAGACCTCTTCTCTTTTCCAAGCTTGAAAACAGGTTCGCACCCTATGTAGGGAGAAAACTACAAGACGTTTGCACCCTAGATGAAGGTGGCCTGTGAGAATGAGTCATTCTAACACCCTAGGCCATATGCAGCCTACAAACTCACTTTGAAAATATGTTTTTGGAAGGAGACAAGATCCACTTTTCTCAGGAAAAAAATTCTTGTTCGGAGCCTGAGTACACCATTGTTAATACATCACCAAGATGACCAAAATCACGTGTAACAAAATTCCCCCCAAAGTATGAGGCTGGAATAAATGACAACCAAAATACTTTGTAAACTGTGTGTGTGTCGAAAACTAGGAGTGCACCTAATCAAAAAACTGCAAACAACCAAGCATCTACAAAATATAATTCCAGTTCTGAGGTAGGCATTCCCATACTCAGATCATAGACAAACGACATCATGAACATAGGTCATGGCCACCAATAATATACCGTGGATCCATGCCACCAAAATATCACATAAACACCAAGAATACACTGTGGATCTATGCAAGAAGATTCGAATTAAGACGACATAGCCACGAGACATACAAAGTGGATCTATGTGTCAACAAATTATACATATTCCATCGTGGCCTGGATCAAAGAAATGAGACCCAGGGTCTTCAATCCTGTCACCTGAAAGTACGAATCTACCCATGTGATTACATGTGCTGAAGTCAAACATGGTAGAAACCACTTGATAACCGGTCATTGATGAAACTGTTAACAAGTGCGATGGAAATCACCATTAATGTCAATGACTCCCAAGGTACACTAGTACAATTCATCGAATGTGAATAAATAAGTTGAGGTCGAACATCCAACGAAATCTCCTGATCAGGGGTCAATGATGAAAACCCATTGTCGAAAGAGAGAAAACCTTCCATTGAGGCATGAAAGTTCCAAGGTACCAAATAATTTCTAAGTCTTGTTTCTGGATAATGAGCTGGAGTCGACAGAACAAAACTCGTCACATGAGGGCCTTGATGTATCCCCCATCAATGACACAAAATGAGTAACAGATTTTGAAGGTGAAATAGAGTATGATGTAGGTTGAATTGGACACAGGGAAGGATTACACGGAGAGAATGGACAACTGCAGATGGCCGACTCAATAGAGGTTTCAAATGAACTTCTCTTGATCATATGAATGACACGACCAATGATTTGGCAGCACTGACTCAGAGACGACTCAAGATATGACCTTGTAGTAAGTCGAATGAGAGACAAATGGATTTCCCAAACCAACTTCAGATAATGAATAGGGGGGTGTCATGTTCAAGAGTGACACTTACTGCCAATAATATGAATACGAAAACACATCCCTTTCCCAAATTTTCCCCCACCATTTCTGGTGAGTACCTCTTTATTTTTACGCAAGCTTGAGGAGGATAACATATGATTGTTGATGTAAGCTCATCCTTCGGATGAGTCCCTTAGAGTATGTTTAATGAACCCTAGGAAGGAGTGGTCCGGTCCCATTACGGGTCTTTCTATGTTAGTTTAACGAGTCCAAAGATAGAAAACTCGAAGGTTTTTCATGATTATAGAGTCTAGAAAAACACTCAAAAGAGAACTCTCTTAGTTCCTTTTTCGTAAAGTAGTCTGATGAGACCAAAAAAGAGATAAATTATCGCCCAATAGATGCTTTCCTCAAATAATTTAATGAGCGTGAAAATAACAAGATCGCTCGACAATCTTTTAATGTTTAGAGAGTCTGAAAAGAGATTAAAGAGGACTCCAGGGGGTTCCTTTTTCATATAAACTTGCTGAGACTGAAAAAGTGATAAAAGTGTGCTCGATTACGTTCTCATGTATTTTCAAGAGTGAGAACGAACAAAGACCAAGCTCGAGGTTTTGTCTAAAACCCATAAAAAACAATTTAAACATGTGATGAAAAAGAGAAAATATATGTATCCTTGCGTATGGACATCGAAGTTGTCATGTCATAGTCATTGTAACTTTGCCAAGATTTTAGCCCAAAATCCCTCTTTTGCCCTTGAATTTAGGTGCTCGATTACAGAAAGTACGAACAACCATTTGGCGAACTGTCTCCGTCAATGAGGTAAGCTCCTTGTCTTCTATCTTTTCATGGTTCAATTTTTTGTTTTCATTGGCAAATTTCAAGTTTTTGAGCTTGTTTTAGGGCTAAAATTCGCGCTTAGGCGTTCTCGCAGGCTATCCATATGGGACCTGTGAGAATGCATGATTCTCACAGGTCGCCCCAAACGCACCTGTGAGAACCTCACACTGTTTTAAAGGGGCACTTGTGAGAACCATAAAATGAAAAAATGCTTTGGTTTTTTCTCAATGAAAAATGTGCCAAGGCTTGAAAAGAGTTGCTAACTTTCTTCTTATGATTCTTGTGCAGGAATTTGGCTATCACAATGGTTCTGGAATGGCGTGAAAGAGAGTAGGAAGAATATGAAGCTATTGTCGGGAATGACCCGGGCACCGTTGACACTTTACGATATTGTGGTCTCCTAAAATTCTTTCGGATCCCGAGTATGAGGGCCCAAGTCAGGATGTTGGATTACCTTGTTCATATGTGGGATGCGGACCAACAAGTATTCCATGTGGGGGTCCACACATTGTTCTTGGATATTGAGGACGTTTATTTCCTGATAGGACTTTCATGGCATCGATACCACGCTAGCTTGACCGGTAGCTGAGGTGGTGGGATGCCTATGAGTGAGTATTGTCGTCAGTACTGTGTTCTAGAGGCGGAAAGAAGCAAAGGAAAGGTGGCCATTTGGGGGGTCTAGGATTTGACCCTTCGCACTATCTTGTTCACCATTGCTTGTATGGCTGGGAGAATTTCTCCACACATGGCTCTCCAGAGCTATTTTCAGTACGCCATAGAGTGTATTGAGCCTTGGGTCTTTAACTGGTCAGATGCAGTCCTTTGTAGCGTGAAGAGGCAGTTGACTAAATGCAGGAAAGGTGACCTGAAGAAATTCGGGTATGGGTCACTGTTGGTGTCCTTCTTTCTTGAGAGGTTTCCCTTGCTAAGGTTGCAGGTTGAGTGGGGTTTACCAGCTCCAGAGGATCCGAGGATGTTGAGGTGGTGTAACCTCATGGCCTGACATGTAGCTGGACCAATCATCAAATACAATGATTTCTTCTTTGACTGGTTGCGACCACAAATGTTGATGGTCAACGATTATTCCTATGCCGGGTTGGACTTCCGAGGGGATCCAAACTTGGCCCTACCCGAGGAAACTCAGTGGGGAGATCTAGGTAAGAAGTACACATTTTTTCACTTTTTAATGTTTTTGTGAGTTTTATCATATGCAAATGTTTTTATGTTTGTCCAAGGTCTAATTACAAAAATTATTTTTTGATGACACAGTTGTGGGGCCTTATCGACCTCCGAGTACTTCTCCTATTCAATGATGAGGAGAGGTGGCTCCAGTGCCACGATGGGATGCTGAAGATTATGAGGTAGTGGAACAAAACTTAGAGGGCTTGACTGCTGACATTCCGGAAATGCCTCTCGGAGAGGTCCCGCAGCGTTATCAATTTCATACGGTGGGTGTGTCAGATTCTATTGGATGACTGCTTCGTAGGGTTGCTTGGGAAGTTGTGTGTTATCATGAGAGTCATCCATGATGTTACTTTGTAGAAGCTATGAGCTTCAGATTTTGAAATTTTGGTTCTTGGACAAAACTTTTTTTTTGTAAAAAACTTTTTGATCGTTATATACATATGTACAGCTTCTACTGACTTACCTTGTGTTATGTGATGCATGTGATGTGATTGGTTTATAAATGGCCCAAATGTCTATCTAATACATAGTTAGCTAATGCATCATTTAATGTATTTAGACATCTAGGAATATGCTGATACTCAATATAATCAAAATAACATTCAAAGAGGTGAATTCGTAAATATACCCGTAATAAAGTAGGACTTCGAATAGCATAGACATTACTTAACTGTAGTACTACTAGCTGCGAATCAAGTCGTACAACCAAGTGACGAATATTGAGTGAGATAGCATCAATCAACAATTCGATAACGATGCTATACTCTGTAATATTGTTGGTCGCACGACCGAGGCACACACCTCGTAGAGTGATAAGTTCATTCGTAGGGGCATAAATTGCCCACGCAACAGAAGCAAGGTTCTAAGTACTACGGCTAGCACCATCGGCAAAGCCAATGTGGGGTAGCGAAGACTCTAACATCTGGAAACCAAACACAACATAACATAAGGGCAGAGACCAGATAACACAAAAATCATACTACAGTAACACACAAGAAGTATGATACAATAAAATACAAGTACTCGTGCACAAGTGATATTATGCATAGTACTTCTTTAAGTAAAACCCATTTCTGGGTTCACTCAAAGGGATACCATCGTAATCTACTAACTCATAAGCTCCTTTCTCCAAAACTCGTCTAACGATATAAGGACCTTGCCACATGGCTTCGAATTTTCCAGCTCCTATCATATCTCGATCTTGTTCGTAGAGGAGAACCAGATCTCCTTCGGAGAAAACACGAGGCTTGACATGTTTTTCATATTGAGACTTGACACGTTTCTTCTGGGCTTCGATGACTAGGGAAACGTCACGTCGAGTTTTGTCTAATTACATGAGATACAACAGACGTTCTTCCTCGACATAAGTGTTTGGTAGGAGTTCGACGACTAGTTTTAAGGAGGGTATCTCACATTCAATCAGTAGGATGGCTTCTAGACCATAGACTAACTGGAAAGGTGTAAACCCAGTAGCAGACTTAAAGGACGTCCGGTAAGCCCACAATGCTGAAAACAACATTGTGTGACAACTTGTTTTGTGAATCCCTATCATTTGTTGAAGCATGGTTATGAGAACTTTGTTAATTGCTTCAATTTGGCCGTTGGCTTGTGGGTAATAGGGCATTGAGTTTTCATGGCAAAGACCCAAATTTTCAGTGAGTTCAGACATCATGAAGTTTCTAAAGTGGCTACCATGATCAGTGACAATAGCCTGAGGAACACCAAAACGAGCTATGATGTGATTGAAAATGAATAATGTTGCGGTCTTTCCAGTATTGTCAAATGTCGGCATCGCCTCGGCCCATTTCGTAAAATAATCTAAGGCTACAATAATGTATCCATGCCCCCCCAGTAGAGTGGGGGTGAAATGTCATGAAATCGATACCCCATTTTGCAAAGGGACCAACGGAGACCACAGGGTGAAGAGGAGTAGGATGTGATCGTATCTTATGATTATAGGTCTGGCAAGCGTGGCATTTTTGGACGGCGATTATGCAATCGTTAAATAAAGAAGGCCAAAAATACCCTACTCATAAGATATTTTGGGCAGTAGCATACCTGGACATATGACCACCACAGGCTCCAGACTGGCAGCCATTTAAGGCTTTCTTGTCTTCGTCAAACGTGAGGCAGCGTCAAAAAACTGAGTCAATCCCACGACGATAAAGAGTATCCCCGAGGATAATATATTGACGGGCTTGGTAGGGTATTCGACGTCGGTTAGTACTGGACAAATTGGGACTAAAAGTTTGGGTTTGGAGATCTATGATGATGTCACTATACCAAATATCATCAAAACTAATTAGGAAAAGGGATTCATCGGGTAATGAATCGAGTGCTACATTTTCCATTTCAGAGTAGGGAAAGTCGCATATCAACTCGACAAACACTAAGGACTTCTTGGACTTATCACGTTCAAATTCCAAGTCAAACTCCTGGAGTATCACAATCCATTTGGAGTATTTTCCCCCTAGCAATTGACATGTGAGAATGTGTTGCATAGGGTTGCAATTAGAAATTACCATAGTCTTGCGAGAGAGGATATAGTGCCAGAAATGTTGAACTTCTTGGACGGTTGCCAAGGCCAGTTTTTCGACATGTAAATACTTGGTTTTTGTAGGCGTTATACTTTGAATCAATTAATAGATAACATGTTCGTCATGAGAATCATCCTCTTGGATGAGAACCATAGCGATGGTGTAATCCGAGGCTGCGAGGTAGAGGAAATAATCACGACTGTAATGGGGGGGGGAAGAGAAGCGGAGCACGTGTTAGGGACAGTTTGAAAGCTTCAAAGACTTTGTTTGTGATGGTATCCCAAACGAAATCAGACCCCTTTTTGAGTAGTTGCTTAAATACAAGAGTTATATCGGCATAGTTCGAGATGAAACGATGAAGAAAGTTTGATTTCCCTTGCAAACTTTGTAACTGGTGAAGTGTAGAAGGAGGAGGGAGATTGGGAATCGCCTCAACCTTTAAAGGATCTACCCTGATCCCTTGATGTGAAACAATAAAGCCTAGAAGTCAGTCGGATTCTATGTAGAAAACACATTTGTGAGGATTCAAGAATATATGGTAAAACCGACAGCGGAGGAAAATGGCTCGGAGGTGGATTGGATGATCGACCCAGTGCATGGAATGAGCGGGTAAGTCATCAAGATATGGCTGCATGATGTGCTTGATTTCATGGAAGGCATAAGACATA
>SNQJ01S0121795.1:0-25479 GCA_010110895.2 Picea sitchensis | reverse complement strand
TATTCCAGTCATCAGATTGACTAAAAGACCTAGTGGAATTAACGAGTCAAACACTAGTTGCTCGATTAAATTGATGGTTGGGAATCATTGGGGAGCGCGAAGGTGAAATTAGCAGACATACTAGTTTACAGCCTGCAATCAACCAATGTCGTTGATCTCGTTGGGAATGGAAGATCAACGACCAGGATTAGATAGAGTTGGGCGAGCCCTTCCCAAATATTGGATATTGGACCCCGCAATCAATGTGAATCATCGATCTATGAATGGAGATCGATGGTGGGGAATCATTGAGGAGCGCAGAGGAGAAATTAGTGGATGTGATACTTCGCAGAACGAAATTCACCAACGTTGTTGTTCTCATCGGGTTGGAGGATCAACGACCACAATTTGACTGAGTTGGACCAATACTTTTTAGATTGTGGAGATTGAGCTCACTGATAAAGCGAAGCATGTTGGGCCCCCGCAATCACTGTGAACTGTCGATCGATGAAAAAATCGGTATTGGTCAGATCATGACCATCATACATATAAAAGTTTCTAAGAAGATAGTCATGAGATCCTTTGGAAACTCGCAGAGTAACATAGTTTGTCTGTGCTTTCTATCTGAGAACATGGACACATGGTGGAAATCCGTCGACTTTGGGTGTAATCACTCTGGGAGAAAATGAGTGGGGAAAGGTTGAAAATATCTAAGGGCCGAAGGGACAAAGTGATTTGCAACCATCGATCTGTGGTAGACACGCGTCGATGGATCGTTGACTTCAAGTGTAAGCACTTTGGGAGAAAGTGAGTGTGGAGAGGTTGACACTCTTGAAGCCCGAAGAGCCAAAGTAGATCTGAGCCATCCAAGCTAAAGCGACAGGTGTCGTCAGATATTTCACTTCATAGGAAAGTCACTTCAGGAGAAAAGGGAATGTGTTGAACAAGAAAATCCTGAAGGTCGGAGAGCCGAATTCCATCTAAGACATCTGTCAGCTAAGGAAAGGTGTCAACAAATCTTCCATTTCAGAGGATAACCACTGCAGAGGAAAGTGGGGTCACGAGAGTTGAGAACTCCCGAAGTACATCATGACTTTCGATTTGAAAGAGACATGCGTCGACAGATCATCAAGTTCGGGTGAAATCACTTTGGGAGAAAAGGTGGTGTGAGAGTTTCGAACTCCCAAACACTGAAGTCTCGAAGTGGATCTGATCCGTTGATTTAGATGGATGCATGGTGCTTGATCTGGAATTGTAGGTATGGAGTAATTCAGAGGAAAAAAGAGTTGGAGTGCTCAAAACCTCCGAACGCCGAAGATCGAAGAAGATCATAACTGTCAATCACAAGGGACCCATGGCGCTCGATATGTAACTTTAGGTACGAAGTAATTCGGAGGAAAAAGATGTAGGAACGTTTGAAATTCCTGAATACCAAAGTCCTGAAGTAAATTAGGGTCATCAAAATCCCCGAGGACACACAATGTTGGATTGTGAACTTCAGAGGTTTGCCACTCCAGAGGATTCGCGTGGTGGTCGTTTTGGCCCCTGTTGTCTTGGCGTCTAGTTATAGCTCGCGATCATATGGAATTATAGGGGGGATGAAAGAACCTGAATAACTTGGGAGAGGATATCTTCCTACTTTGATCTCATCTCATAGTATGGAGATCATGGCTGGGAAGCTCTAGAAGAGAAGAATGGAATCAAGACCCCTTAATGAGGGTATTTTTCTCTCAAGAAGAACAAAATTTTTATGCCCCGTCGTGGGTGTGTTACAAATTGGTATCAGAGCATGGTTACAAAACTTGGCCTTCTTTCAATCATGGACGAGTCGCTTAAAAACCATATTTAGAGTAATTTTAAGAGTGACACCCTAGCTTACCTCTTTCTTAAAAGAGCCCGGTTAAACTTTTGTTTAGGAAAATAATGAAACTTTCTACTGTGTGTGTGCATTTAAAGAAATTTGAATTGTATATTGTTCATAAACTAATAGATTGTTGGGTAACAACAAGTGTTTTTTCAGCACTCAAGGATTCATTAAATCATGGGAAAAATTCAATTCTAAAGGATGGTTATGTGCTATGAAGTAGGGGATGACTCCCACAATAGAGATGAAGAATATGACAAAAGGAGGGTGGTGGAAAACCTTCGGATCTGGTTGAAACAGTAAGGAGCCTCAGGATCGAATTACAGAGCTGCAAGGATGACAATGAGAAATTGATAAAGGAGCAAGAAAAACAAATAGAAATTAACGCAGTCTTGCTACAAATCTTATTCAACATATAGAGGAAACGACAGCATGAACCTGCAACCAGTCATGTGGATTTACGACATGTGAAGAGAAGTCAAAGTCCACCTTAGATCCAAAAACATGGCCCCATAAGTGACCACACTAGGAGAAGTACCTCGAAGAAGGCCCAACCTACAGGTAGGGGACATTCATCGGGAGAGTCCTATGGAAAGGAAGCTAGCAACTCCGAGGGATCTTCTAGTAGAAAAACTAGCTCACAATCTCAAAGGAAAGGAAAGAAGCGAAAGCATTCCAAAAGTCGTGATCGTGAGGAATTCAAGAAAGACAGACCACCCTCTTTTGATGGAGAGATTAATAAAGGGGAAGAGGATAAAGCTTGGCTTCCTAGTTTAAATAAATATTTCAGAGTCCATGACTACTCTAAAAACTTGAAGGCTCAAATAACCATCTTCAACCTGGATGGAAAGGCTTAAGTTGGGTGGGAAGAGCTTAGGAATGTGAAAGGAGTCCATGAGAAGAACTTGTCATGGAAATAATTCGAGAAATACTTCAGGAAGAAGTATGTTTCAAAGAAATACATGGATGTGAAGACTAAGGAGTTCTATGAACTCATACTGGGACAACTCATTGTAGATGAATATGTCAATAAATTACTTGAGCTACTAAGGTATGTACCCTACATAAAGGATGCAAAGGTAAAAGGGCAGAAATTTATTAATGGGTTACCTCAGACCTACCGAGACAGGATTGAGTTTGTCGAACCAAACACCTTAGAAGAGACCATCCTGAAGGAAAGGTATTGTTATGAATAGTTCGGGAGTAAGACAAGACCTCACAAGGACTGGAAGAACAAGAGCAGTTCGAGATTCAAGAAGAAGGGGTTTAAATCCTCAATATTTAAGAACTATGGGAAGGTTTCTAGGATGAACCTTCCTACTAGAAGTGTGTATCAACAAAATTTCCCCTCTTAGAGAGGAAATAAACCTTTTGAGGTAGTCCCAGGAAAGACTGATAACCCAAAGAAAGAACCCTTAAAATGTTGGGGTTGTGGAGAAGAACATTGGTTGATGGATTTTTCACATAGACAATAGAAAAGTAGGAGAGTCTACAATATCCAAGAATCTACCACCGCTAATGATGTGGCTAGGAGCATGCCATGAATTTATGCAGACTTGGACAATAATCAATTCGACCACCAAGATTCAATGGTGGAGATGGAAGATATGATCGCCAACCATCTGGTTTCTATTTTAATTGACCTTGGTTCTAATTTGAGTTATGTGGCCCCTCAGACTATTGATAAGTGTAAAATGCAACCAGTTAGACATGTTAAGTCGTAGTTGGTACAACAATCCATTGGGACCAAAAGAAAAGTAGTAGAGGCCATACCAACTTGATAATTCATCATGGATGGATTTCCCACCCGAGCGACCCTTAACATACTTCCCCTGGGATCTTATGATTTGTTGATTGGTATGGACTAATTGGCTTCTTATAAAACTAAGTTGGACTATTACCATAAAGCTTTAGAATGTGTAAATGAAGAAGGGAAAGAGATAACCCTCCAAGGCATTTATAAGCATATCTTAGTGAGACAAATATCAACCCTTCAAATGAAAACGTATTGTAGAAATGAGTGTCCTTTATATGAAATAAAGGTGTTGGAATCTGCTGAGGATGAAAAACCAAACCTAGAGGACCACCCCATATTAAGGGAATATAAATACGTGTTTACATAAGAGGTACCAGGTCTACCTCCGAGAAGAGACATTGACTTCTTGATAGAACTTTCACCACGAGAAGTGCCAGCATGAAGAAATCCCTATAGGATGAGTACGATAGAGCTAATTGAGCTCAAGCTATAGCTAAAGGAGATGATGGACAAAGGCTACATCTGACCCAATGTATCTCCATGGGGAGCACCCGTCTTGTTTGTGAAAAATAAATATAGCACACTTCGATTGTGCATAGATTATAGACAACTCAGTAAGACAAGCATAAAGAACAAGTACCCCTTACCAAGAATCGATGAATTTTTTGACCAACTGGGAGGTGGTTCCATTTTATCGAAGATTGAATTAAGGTATGGATACCATCAAGTATGAATTAAGGATGAAGACATCAAAAAAACAACCTTCAGGACGAGGTATGGTCACTATGAATTTGTGGTGGTGCCATTTGGGTTAACCAATGCTCCCGCCACTTTTATGTGCTTAATGAATAATGTACTCAACAAATTTTTGGACAAATTTGTATTGGTTTTCATTGATGATATCCTAATATACTCCAAGAACAGAGAGGAGCACGAAGAACATCTTAGACTCATACTTCAAGTACTAAGAGAGAATTAGCTCTATTCTCAGTTTAGCAAGTGCGAATTTTTCCAGAAGCAAGTCCATTACTTAGGCCATGTTATTTATAAAGAAGGGGTGGCAGTAGACCCTAACAAGATCAGATCTATTATGGAATGGCCCTAACCCAAAGGATGTATCTGATATCAGATCCTTCATGGGCTTAGCAGGATACTATATAAGGTTCATAAAAGGGTTTTCCAAGATTGGTTGTTCAATCACTACCCTTCAGAAAAAGGGGGTTAAATTCACTTAGACATCAAAATATGAAGAAAGATTTCAGGAATTGAAATACCTCATGACCCATGCACTCATGCTGAAGATTGTAGACCCTGATAATGGTTTCCTCGTGTGTACAGATGCCTGCAAGGAAGGATTTGGAGGAGTCCTTATGCAAGAGGGACGTGTAATTTGCTACACATCCAGGAAATTGAATGAGCATGAAGTTAATTATGTGACCTGTGACCTAGAATTGGATTTCATAGTACATGCTTTAAAAATGTGGAGGCATTATCTTCTGGGTATGAGATTTTTTGTTATGACAGAATGTTGTGGGTTGAGGAACCTGTTTTATCAACCAAAATTCAATGCCAGATAAGCTAGGTGGATGTCTCTCCTTAGTGATTTTGATTTCAAAATCAAACATGTCAAAGGAAAGGAAAATAGGGTGGTCGATGCCCTTAGTAGAAGTATAAAAATGATTCACCTAGCAGTGGTAAGCACCAGTGAAATGGATGTTAGGGAAAGAGTTAGGAATGCAAAAGAAACATATGCATTCTTGAAGACCGTGACCTCATACCTATGGGAAGAGCCCATAGGGAAAATGTATGAAGACTGCCAGATGCTTGATGAAGGCCTGCTAACCTACATAAACATATTGTATATTCCAAACTGTGATGACTTGAATAATTTAATAATGGAATAACTACACAAGAGACCATATAGTGGTCACCCCGGATATCAGAAATTGATCAAGACCACTAGGAAACCATTCTATTGTCTTGGATTGAAGAAAAACATAGCTGACTATCTAGATAAGTGCCTATATTGCCAACAAGTTAAGGCAGAGCGCCAACACCCAACAGGGTTGTTACAACCCCTACCCATCCCAGAATGGAAATGGGAAACCATCTCCATGGATTTCATCACCAGATTACCAAAATCGACCTAGCAAAATGATGCCATCATGGTCGTGGTGGACAAATTAAGTAAGTCTGCTCATTTCATTGCTGTCAATTCAACTTGCAAGGCAATAGGTATTGAAAACATCTTCATGAAGGAGATATTCAAACTAAATGGCATGCCTAGGGAAATTGTATCAGACAGAGACACCAAATTTACTTCAAGATTTTGAAATCCTTAATGGTTGGTTTTGAGCTAAATTGTTGTTCAACACAACCGATCACCCTCAAAATGATGGACAGATAGAAAGATTAAACCAAATATTATAAGACATGCTAAGGATGCATGTAATGCATCAACCTAAGAAGTGGGGAGACTACCTACCATTGGTAGAGTTTGCATACAACAACGATTATCAGGAATCCTTGAAGATGAGCCCTTTTGAAGTCCTTTATGGTAGACACTGCAAGATTCCAATCAATTGTAGTAATCCAATGGATGGAATTACAATCAGACTTGACATGCTAAAATAAATGGAACAACAAGTGATTTAGATAAAGAAAAATATGAATATTGCTTAGGATAGACATAAAAGTTACGTCGACAAAAAGTGAACTCCTAGAGAGTTAGACCCAGGAAGAGTTCCCTGAGAATGGGATCTTGTGCCAAGATGGAACCTTTTTATTGTGGACTATTTGAAGTATTAGATAGAGTGGGACCTATAGCCTATAAGATATCACTTCCTCCCATAGTAAAAGCACATAATTTTTTCCATGTTTCATTATTGAAGAAATATGTACATGATTCTAATTATATAATTGATTGGTCTGTGATCCAGGTGGAGCCACAGGGAGGATTTCTACCAGAACCTCCTTGCATACTAGACAGGAAGGAAACATCACTCAATAATTGAACCGTTGCATAGGTCAAGGTGCAGTGGGAACACTTTGGCCCAGATGAGGCTACATGGGAAATGGAGGATGCCATGAGACAAGCATATCCGATTTTTTTTACTCCTGTATATACATAACATGTTGATAGATAGAAAATTGAGGAAGATGTTCATTTAAGGGGGAGGGAATTGTAATTATAAATATAAATACAATATAGACTTGTAATTATAAATATATTGGCCAAGGAACTATGGCAAACTCGAAGGTGTGAATTTTTGATTTGATGGACCTTTGTATAAAAGGTCGATGAATGTAAATTCTGTTATTTTAATAGAAAATGGATACATGTTG
Source organism: Picea sitchensis (assembly GCA_010110895.2). Classification (NCBI taxonomy): domain Eukaryota; kingdom Viridiplantae; phylum Streptophyta; class Pinopsida; order Pinales; family Pinaceae; genus Picea; species Picea sitchensis. The sequence goes on along the minus strand of SNQJ01S0121795.1, from coordinate 18,535 downwards.
CATGAATGATGGAAAGGGGATGTGCTAAGAGAGACCACGAATTCTATGAAAATGTGATGGAGGGGACCATGAATGGTTGCGTTAACCTCCACTGAACCAGTACTTTGCTGGATTTAATTTCTCAAAATCGGAACAACCCTCTGACCCAGGAATGAATTATAGTTAGGATGGTAGGTGGGAAGACCTCCTCAAGAGTTAATGAGGGGATGGGGCAGACCGCCAATCTGTAAGGCTTCCATACATGACCATGGACTGGGAAATCGAGCCACATAAAATCTTGTTGAGGAAGGCAAGAAAGGAAGTGTGGTGGGCAGAGGAAGACCTGGGAAGAGTGCAGAGACGAGAGCCTAAGATATCGGGCCCGAGAAAGGACTGAGAAAAATGGGAGTGAGTTCTCATCCCATAAAATAGAGACTGAGCCAGGAGAAGGAGAGTAACCTTAATCCCTATCTATTTATTTATTGGGAGAAGGAGAGTAACCTTCATCCCTAACTTCCGTTGAGCTGGAAGAAAGATATTGAATCTCAAAGCATCATGGTCTAAGCTCAGGGATGGCCAATGGTAAATCCATTAGGAGTGACTGAGCATATGTTTAGGTGGAAACAAGCACCCCTTTCAGTAGTCGCATCATGCCTTATGGTTCTGATAAGCGTTTTCATGCCTTGTTCTCTGAATTGGAAATAATGGATGCATGCGTATATTTATGTGTCTATAAATGTTTTCTGCATTGAAATGATTAAGTTATGAGTATGTGTTTGTTCCCTTGATAAGTTATGCTTCTTATTTATTTTCCATATGCTCTAGTTTAATCCCTTGAAGGCATTTCTCCCCAAGAAATTAAATCACAGTCCCAGAGTCGAAGAAAGCCTCTTGGCACTGCTACTGTCTCAGTAATCTCATGAGTTTACCTTTCCCTGTTTCAAAGCTTAAAGTCCTATGAGTTAGGGGGTTGTTTCCTTCAGACCAGTAGTCTAAGAGACTTTGAACTCGTGCCCAAGTCCTTAACCAAAAACTGGGCTAAGAGTAGAGTTCATAGCCCAAGAGTCATTTGAAGGTCCATGTGACCTGGGTCTAGGAACCCTGCACTAAAAGGAGTTATCTCATGAAGGTTTCAGAACTTCAGGAGTTTGAAGCTTTGAGGTGTCAAATTTCACAATAGTCAAAGTTACCAGAACTACAAGATTAACGAGAGACATAGATGAATTAAGAACCTAACAGCGGAGATGGATGCAAGTCGTTCATCAGGAGGATAAGATATTCAATTCATCAAATTGACTAAAATACCCACTAGAGTTAACGAATCAAACATCAACCACTTGATTAAATCGATGGTTGGGAATCATTGCAGAGCGCGAAGTTGAAATTAGTGGAAATGCTAGTTCATGTCCCACAATCAACCAACGTCGTTGATCTCGTTGGGAATGGAAAATCAATGACCAAGATTAGATAGAGTTGGGCGAGCACTTTCCAAATCGTGGAGATTGGACCCCACAATCACTGAGAATCATCGATTTGTGAATGGAGATTGATGGTGGGGAATCATTGCAGAGCATAAAGGTGAAATTAGCGGACGTGTTAGTTCGCAGCCCACGATCAATGACCATGATTTCACTGAGTTGGACGAGTAATTTTCAGATTGTGTAGATTGAGCTGATTGATAAAGAGAGAGCATTTTGGGGCCCTGAAATCACTATGAATCATCGATTGGAGAAAAAATCGGTATTGGTTGGATCATGACCGTCGAACCTAGAAAAGTTGCTAGGTGGATAGTCATGAGCTCCATTGGAAATCCATGGAGTAACAGAGTTCGTATGTGTCGTCGATATGAGAACATGGACATGTGGTGGAAATCCGTCGACTTTAGGTGTAATCACTCTACGAGAAAATGAGTGGGAAAAGGTTGAAATTCCTCAGGGTCAAAGGGCCGAAGTGATTTGCAGTCAACGATCTATGGGAGACATATGTCTATGGATTGTTGACTTCAGGGGTAAGCACTACAGGATAAAGTGAGTGTGGAGAGGTTGACACTCACGAAGCTCGAGGAGCCAAAGTAGATCTGAGTCGTTCAAGACAAAGGGACAGGTGTCGTTAGATCCTGCACTTCGGGAGAAAATAGGATATGTTGAACAAGAAATTCCTGTAGGAAGAAGAGCCAGAGTCCATATGAGTCATCCATTAGCTAAGGAAAGGTGTCAGTAGATATTCCATTTCAAAATATAGCCACTTCGGAGGAAAGTGGGGTCACAGGAGTTGAGAAATCCTGAAGTACATTGTGACCGTCGATTTGAAAGAGACACATGTCGACATATCACCAACTTCGGGTGAAATCACTCTGGGAGAAAAGGTGGTGTGAGTGTCCGAAACTCTCGAACATCGAAGTCCTGAAGTGGACCCGAGCCTGATCTGGAATTGCGGGTACGAATTACTTATGAGGAAAAACAAGTTGGAGTGCTTGGAACTTCTGAATGCCGAAGCCCGAAGAAGATCATAACTGTCGATCAGAAGGGACACATGGCACTCGATCTATAACTCTAGGTACAGATTACTTCAAAGGAAAAAGATGTAGGAACCTTTGAAATTCCCAAACACCGAAGTCCCAAAGTAAATCAGGGCCATCGAAATCCCCAAGGACATGCGACGTTAGATTGTGAACTTCAGAGGTTTTCCACTCTGGATGATGCACGTGGTGGTCGTCTTGGCACCTGTTGTATTGGCGTCTGGTCATATACTGCGATCATATGAAAGTATAGGGGGATGAAAGAACCCAAAGACCTTGGGAGAGGATATCTTCCTTCTCTGAGCTCATCTTAGAGCATGGATATCCTGGCTGGAAAGATCTGGAAGAGTAGAATGGAATAGAGACCCCTTAATGAGGGTATTGTTCTCTCAAGAAGAACAAAATTTTTATGCCCTGTTGTGGGTGTGTTACATCAGTGGATGAGAAATATTATCCTAGGAAAACAACTAATTGACATTTGGAGTTGATGCAGGAGCATCACTCCTACTCAACAGCTAGTGCAACAACACAAGGAGGGAGAAAAACCCAAGGAGAGAGAAGCACCAACCTTCACATTTTGTTTTAAATTTATTATTTAATGTAATAAAGTTTGTAAGGCTTGAGGAAGAGAGATTTGTTGTATTGTGAAAGGATAAGTGTAAATTTCCCTTAATGGGCCGTAGTTTGTATAGATCCTGAGCATCGCCTTAGATATGAAGATTGTAAATGAATACTTATTGTAATAATATTAGTGGTAGGATGCTTTAATTATGATATTAAATCACTACGATGGTCTAGAGGGAAGGATCAAGAAGCTCCCTCATGTATAAATAGATGTAATCTATGCTCAAATGAGGTTTTTGTTAGCCATTGTTAGATGTTCTAAAAGTTGAAAGAAGCTATTGAGAGCTGTGAAAAAAATTTGTAAATGTTTTGTTGAAGGAATATAGAAGAACAAAGGATTTCGTTTAGATTTATGAGCTTGCTAGTCTCTGAGTAACTGGGTAAATGGTGTGATATTTATATTTATGTTTTATGTGTGTGCATGCATATCAATGGATTGTTGAATGAACCCTTGAGTTTTGTTTATGTTTCAATTGTTTCTCTTCTGAAAACTCGGTGGAAAGAGTGCACATTTCCCACGCAAGGAATGCGGAGGCTGAATTGTTACAGGTTCAGAAGCTCAGGAGAGATTGTGTAAGTTTACAATAAGTGAGCACAAGGAGTGTTCCTATACTCTTAGGAGTATAAAATCTCAAATAGGAGATTGGTGAAAAGTGTGCACAGAGTCAACACTTTGTTAAGTGTTGAAGAAGCTTAGAGGAGAGATAACACAAGAGTGTGCATAGCCTATGCAAGGGTTGCAAAAGGTGAGAATAGTCTAAGTGATAGAATGTAAGGGAAGCACAAGGAATGCACCATAGCATAAGTTCTTCAAGTGAAAGAAGCTTAAGGAAAAAAAATCTTTTTGTTCAAGGGAAGTTAGAGCCCCGCACAACCGTTGGATCAAGGTAAGAAGAACAAACGATAACCCTTAAGTCCTTTACACTTCACCTCTTTGACATTTTTTAGGGTGTGTGTTGTGGAGGAGGAAAAATACTCAAAGTCTTGGAGCCCATAGTAAATATAGATCATCATATGTGAGGGACACGTGTCCTCACATTATCGAGTATCCGAAAGTCCAACTATCCGTGGGATTATGCGTCAAATTTATTTTGGCATGAAAAGGCCAAAGTTTTGAAGCCTGAAGAAAATCTAGGCCATTCATCATCAAGGATAGGCGGATTGTGGGATCCCTACCCTTCGCCACTTTGGTGTTTGACGATTCTGGAAACAATGTGTTTTAAAGTCTCAAAACTCTCGAAGCCCAGAGTTACATAGTAGCTTGCAGTCGTTGGTTATTGGGGAAGCGTGGAATGTCAATCCTTAAACCTCCGAGAATTTTCCAGTTCGACATTCAGAGGGTTTGAAGAGTTGTGCTGGATGATCTTCCGAAGCCTAGAGCTCTAAAGCGCCAGTTTGAGAAATCTCAAGTTCGACATTAAGAGGTTTTGGAAGGTATTGAGGGAAGGACTCCCAAAATTCGAAGCTTGGTAGCGATGAATTTTCCTCTTTTGAAATTTTAAGCCCTATGTCACGTGAAGACTCTGCTGGAGTAAGGAGATGCTCATGAACATGATTTTTCACATAGGTAAGGAAGAAAAGGCATGTGGTAAAGGATTCTGAGGGTTCTGTGGGGACCCAAGAGCCACTCCGACTCCTGTGTAAATCGATACTAGACCGAGAGGTTGTGCGAGCCCCTGAAGGAGGGGATGGATTTTTCATCAAGTGGTATCAGAGCATTGTAATAAGATCTATGAAAAAGGAAAAATCAAAATCATGCCACCAAGGAGACGGAGGGAGAGACCTATGGTCAATGTAGCGATGGAGGAAGAAATGAGATAGCTTCATGCGAGGTTAGACACCATGGAAATAACACAAAGTATAGCACCATAGGATGGTGATGTTAGTGAAGATGAAAGTGAAGGTGTAGAATCAGAAGAAGAAGTTGTAGGAGAATAAGAAGCATAAGAACGATTGTTTAGAGTTGTTGTCTAGCTCGGAGCTAGAGAAAAAATGGAAGTCCCGATGTATGAAGGTAATTTGGACATGGAAGAACTAATTGGTTGGATAAGTAATTTAGAAAAGTAATTTGAATATGAGGAGATTGATGATGAGAAGAAGGTAAAGAATGTTGTGACTAGAATGAGGGGACATGCATCTTTATGGTGGGATGAGTTACAAGATGACAGAAAGAGGAAAGGTAAGTCCAAGATTAAGAGTTGGACAAAATGGTAGCTAAGCTCAAGGATAAATTCATACCCAAGGATTATCAACTGAATCTGTTTAGAAAGTTGTAGAATCTGAGACAGAAAGGTTTGTCAGTGAAGGAGTATATTGAAGATTTTTATAAGTTGAATATAAGGGTAGGACATAGGTAGAATGATGAAGAAAAATTTGTTAGGTATATAAATGGATTGAGTTATGAAATCCAAGATGTGATTAGTATGTTGACAATGAGGACAATAGAAGATTCTTATCAGGAATCCCTGAAGGCAGAAGAAAAATTGATAAGGAAGTAGAGTCAGAGGAACATGGAGAAGAGTCCTAACAAAGGAAGATAAAACACTAGAGAAAAGTTTTAGAAATTCAGAGGAGAAGCTAGAGGATTTATCAGTCAGATAGAGAGAGGAGGAATATCTAGAGGAGGAAACTCTAGAGGAATAAATCCTTTTCCCAGAAGTAGAGGAAGAGGCATAGGAGGAGAGGTGAAGTGTTATGCTTGTGGAAAAACAAGGCACATGTCTTGGGAATGTTCTAGAAGGAAAAACACAGGAGTTAAGGAAGTTCACATTTATGAGGTGCAACAGAGGAATGTGGAGACAGAGATGAAAGTAGAGGTAGTCGAAGAAGGAAGATCCCTCATGATGAGGAAAGCTCTCATAAAGCTAGATAAATAGGTAAAGGAACCATTTCAGAGAAACAGTTTGTTTAGAACTGCTTGCAAGACTAAAGATAGAGTATGCAAGGTGATCATAGACATTCGAAGCATTGACAACTTGGTATCCATGGATATGGTCGAAAAACTAAATTTGGAGACAACAACACATTCGAATCCATACAGGGTTTCATGGTTGCAGAAAGGACAAGAAGTCATGGTAAGTCAACAATGTTAAGTTGAGTTTAAAATAGGTAGTTATAGGGATGGAGCTTTATGTGATGTCATGCCTATGGATGTTTTTCATGTTCTATTGGGAAGACCGTGGCAATATGACAGGGATTTCATACATGATGGGAGGAAGAATACTTATACCCTTGAGAAAAATGGGTGTAAGCATATTTTGTTTCCAATAGAAGATAAAGGACTCAAAGAGGAGGCTAGTCCTAGTATACTTCTCATGAGTGGGAAGGAGCTCTTAAAAGAAGTCAAGAAATACCAAGAAATTTAGTTTGTTGTTATAGGTAAGCCGAGAGTCATCCTTACAAGAACTTCTATGAAAAATTTTCCTGTAAAAGTTCAGGAGTTATTGGATGATTTTTCTTATAGTATGGTGTATGAGATACCTCATACTTTATCTCCTATCAGAATTACCAGTAACCATATTGACCTTATTTGGGGAGCAAGTTTTTCGAACAAAGAAGCATACAAATTTACCCCTCAGGAGAATGAATAGGTCAAGGAGAAGGTCTAAGAGTTGTTGGATAAAGGTTTTATTAGAGAAAGTTTGAGCCCATGTGCAGTACCAATGGTGTTGAGTACAAATAAAGATGGAGTTTGGAGATTGTGCATTGATTCTAGAGACATCAACAAGATAACCATCAAGTATAGATTTCCTTTACCCATAATGGATAATTTGATGGATTGTTTAAGTGGAGCTAGTTATTTTTCCAAGATAGATTTAAAGACTGGTTACCATCAGATAAGAATGAGAGAGGGAGATGAATGTGAAAAAACATTCAAAACAAATGAAGGATTGTATGAGTGGCTTTCTATGCCATTTGGCTTAACCAATGTTCCAAGTACGTTCACGAGGTTAATGAATAAAGTGCTCAAAGATTTTATTGGGTAGTTTGTGATTTTTTATTTAGATGATATTCTAGTTTTCAGTAATATTGAAGAGGAGAATTTAAGACATTTGAAGATGGTGTTGAGAAGGTTGCAATGAGAAAATATATGGTTAAATTTGAATAAATGTTCTTTTATGTAAATATAACTTGTGTATTTGGGATTTGTAATCTCTTCAAATGAATTGAAGATGGATCTAGAAAAGGTGAGGGATATAAGAGAGTGGCCTTCTCCAAGAAGTGTGTTTGAGGTAAGAAGTTTTCAAGGGTTAGTGGGTTTTTACATAAAGTTCATTAGGAATTTCAACAGTATTTTCACACCCATACTTGATACTACAAAGAAAGAGCGTGGTTCTTTTGACTAGACAAAACAATCCGAGAAAGGATTTAGAGTGTTGAAAGAAAAGATAACAGAACAGCCTATTTTAGTGTTTCTAGATTTTAAGAATAATTTCCAGGTTAAGTGTGATGCAAGTGGAGTGGCCATTGGCGCAGTCTTGAGTCAGGATGATAACCATGTTGCTTATTTTAGTGAGAATTTGAATGATGCTAAGGAGAATTATTAAACACATGACAAGGAATTTTATGCTATAATTCAAGCTTTGAAAAAGTGGAGACATTATCTCATGTCGAAAGAGTTTATTTTTTATATTGACAATCATGCTTTGCAGTTCATAACTAGACAAGACAAATTGAACCAGAGACATGCCAAATGGGTAGAATTCATGCAGAATTTTACTTTCATCACTAAACATATTAATGGGAGTGCTAACAAAGTTACAAATTCTTTGAGCAGGAGATGTTTAATATTTAAGGATTTCCAAGTGGAGACTTTGGGATTTGAACACGTCAAGGAGATGTACCAGGAAGACACTGACTTCAAGGAAGCTTATGAAACATGTGAAAATACTTTGTTGAGGGATAGACATCAGTGGATGGAGTATATGATCCAAGAAGGACTATTATCCAAAGGAAGTTGATTTTGTATCCCAAGTTGCTCAATGAGGGACAATTTGTTAAAGGAGAAACATAATGGAGGATTGGATGGACACTTTGGCCATGATAAAACATATGAGAAGTTGAGTTCTTCATACTATTGGCTAGGTATGGGGTCTAATGTGAATAATTTTGTGGACATATGGATAATTTTCCAGTATGCTAAAGGAAAACAATAGAACACCGGATTGTATCAACCATTGCCTATTCCAGACAGGCCATGGGATGCTATAAGTATGGATTTTGTTATGGGATTGCCAAGAAACCAAAGGGGAAATGATTCAATATTTTTGGTGGTTGAAATATTTTCAAATATGGTACATTTTATACCATGTCACAAAACCAGTGATTCTACCCACATAGAGAATCTATTTTTCAAGGAGATTATGAGATTGATGGGTTACCCACGAGTATAGTCTTAGATAGAGATACCAAATTTGTGGGACATTTTGGAGGACTTTGTCGAAGAAGTTGGGAACCAATTTTTCTTTTATCTCAACATATTTACCTCAAACAGATGGATATATTGAGGTAGTGAATATAAGATTAGGGAATCTACTAAGCATTTTGGTAACTGAACATAACAATCAGTGGGATCAAGTTTTACCTTGAGCAGAGTTTGCATATAACGACTCACCAAACATGAGTACTAGTAATAGTCCATTCTAGATAGTATATGGAATGCATCCAAGAGGAATTTAGGAATTGAGATATTTGGGACATAACGAATTTCGAAGTGCAGGAGCAACGGATTTTTCTACAGAGATGCATAAGTTGTATGATGAAATCAAACAATAGCTACAAGATAGCAGCCATAGATACAAGGAGATAGTAGACTAGAAAAGAAAAGAGGTGAATTTTGAGATCAGAGATCAAGTCTTGGAACACCTGAGGAAGGAAATATTTCCAAGAGGGAAATATAATAAGATGAACATGAAGAATATAGGCCCTTGTAAAATCCTTAGAAACTTTGCTACAAATTCTTATGAGATTGAACTTCCATAAGACATTGGAATTTCACCAATATTGAATGTAGTAGACTTATACCATTACAAGATGGATGACACGGAAGGGACATATGATCAAGAGGATATTTAGTGGAAGCGATAGATACTCATAGCATAAAAGTCGTAGATATAAAATATTTTGGATTAGAGAATTGGTAAGAAAAATAAGAGGAAAGTTTACTATGAATATCTAGTTAAGTGGGAGAATCATCCAGTAGAAGATGCTAGTTGGATAACTGAAAATAATATCCAAAAAGATGGAAAGACAGTGGAGGAGTTCATGAACAAGAGTCCATGGATATTTTTTTCCAGAGGAGTATGATGTAGGAGCATCACTCCTACTCAAAAACGCGTCAACAACTAGCACAACAACACAATGAGGGAGAAAATCTCGAGGAGAGATAAGCACCAACCTTCTCATTTTGTTTTAAATTTATCATTTAATGTAATAAAGTTTGTAAGGTTCGAGGAAGAGAGAGCCATTATATTGTGAAAGGATAAATGTAAATTTTCTTTAATGGCCGTAGTTTATACAAATCCTAAGCATCACCTCAAATATGAAGATTGCAAATGAATATTTATTGTAATAACCTTAGTGGTAGGATGATTTAATTATGATATGAAAGCAATAGGATGGTCTGGATGGAAGGCTCGAGAAGCCCCCTCATGTATAAATAGATGTAATCTATGCCCAACTGAGGTTGTTGTTAGCCATTGTTCGTTGTTGTAAAAGTTGAAAGAATCTATTGAGAGATGTGGGAAAAACCTTGTAAATGTTTTGCTAATGGAATATAAAAGAACATAGGATTGCCTTCATATTTCTGAGCTTGATGGTCTTTAAGTAATTGGGTAAATTTTGTGATATTTATCTTTTTGTTTTATGTGTGTGCATGCATCTTAATGGATTGTTAAATGAATCCTTGATGTTTGTTTAAGTTTGAATTGTTTCTCTTCTGAAAACGTGGTGCAAGGAGTGCACAATGGCCACACAAGGAGCGCATAGGCCAAACTGTTACAAGTTTAGAATCTCAGGAGAGATTATGTAATTTTACATAGAGAAAGCGCAAGGAGTGCGCCTATACTAATAGTTGTATAAAAGCTCACAAAGGATATTGGTGCAAAGTGTGCACAGAGTCAACACTTTTTCAAGTGTTGGAGAATCTTGAAAGAGAGATGACGCAAGAGTGTGCATAGCCTATGAAAGGAGTGAAAAAGGAAAGAAAATTATAAGTGCTAGACTGTAAGGGAAGTGCAAGGTGTGCGTCAAAGCCTAACTTCTTCAAGAGAAAGAATCTTAAGGAATATAAATCTCTTTGTTCCAAGGTGGATGAACGAGATCTGTTCTGGGGAAGTTATAACCTCACACAAACATTGGATCTAGGTAAGAAGCATGAACGATGACCCTTAAGTCCTTCGGACTTCGTAGCTTTAACAATTTTTAGGTGTGTGTTGTGGAGGAAAAAAATCTCTGAAGTCCAGGAGCCCGAAGTAAATATGGACTATTAAATGCCAGGGACACGTGTCCACAGATTATTAAGTATATGGAAGTTCGACCATCTAGGGGATTGTGAGTTAATGTTAATTTTTCGTGAAAAGGATGAAGTCCCAAATCTCGGAGAAAATCTAGGTTGTTCATTATCAGGGAAATGTGTACCTTGGGATCCCTAACCTTTACCTCTTTGGTGTTCGATGATTCAGGAAACAATGTGTGTTGAAGTCTCAGAAATTTCAAAGCCCAGAGTTCCAAAGTATATCACAGTCATTCGTTATTGGGGAAGTGTGGATTGTCGATCCTTGAACCTTTGGGAATTCACCAATTCGATGTTCAAAGGGTTTGAGGAGTTGTGTTGGCTGATCTTCTGAAGCCTAGAGTTATGAAGCGCTAGTCTGGTAATTATCCAGTTCGATGTTCAGAGGTTTTGGAAGGTGTTGAGGGAAGGAATCTTGAAACCCGAAGCTATGGAGCATCGAAGTTGTCGCTTTTGAAATTTTAAGCCCCAGGTTTTGGCCCGAGGTCATGTGAAAACTATGCTGGAGTAAGGAGACCCTCACAAAAAATACTTTTCATGTAGGTAAGGAAGAAAAGGCCTATGCTAAAGGATTCTAAGGGTTCCATGGGGATCCAAGAGCCACTCCATCTCCTTTGTAAATCGATACTAGAATGGGAGGTCGCGCAAGCCCCTGGAGGAGAGGAAGGGGGTTCACATCAGGAGCACTTGCCAATGAGTATGCGAAAAGAGTATCAATTCTTCTATGTGATGTAATTTAGAGCCAACCTATGTCATGTAGATGTTGCAATTAAACCACCTAATAATAAACAATACTTTTATGATCAAGGTTAGTCATAAAATCAAGAAGGACCAAAACATGTACGCATGCATGGTATGCATAATGAAAGCTACTTGTGACACACACAAAATCAATCATGATTGCAACATGATGTAGATTAATCAAGGTAGGAAATTGATCATCAATGATCTAGTCAGACATGGAGGGATCAATCTCTTGAAACCATGGGAATATGATTAACGAGCACAATGAGAATGATCTAAGTTGGAGGAACTTGAGAGAGGCTTTCATATGAAAGTGTCTTATTGACATGGTCTATGTCATGGAGGAAAAGAAGATAATTTTTGATAGACTTAGTGTAAATGAGGATTCAACATTTTTTTTCTAGCATACTGATGACAAAAAATGGAAAATTTCCGACAAGAAGTGCATCAAAGAGAGAGATATGAACCTTTTTAGTACACTATGTATCAGAGAGAAGGAAAGGAACCTTGATTATATGTGATGTATCAGATAAAATGGGGAGATCTACACCAATGTGTATTGATGGTCAGAAGTAGATGAAGCATTGGTGTATCGAATTTCAAGGATTGATGGGTGTTAGTATATTCGTTCCCATAAAATGATTGATGTCGATGCACCAAAAAGTGGTGAACGAAAATTTCTAAGTGTTGTCCCTTCCTATGTATCAATGAAAGAGAGAGTATGGTCTCTGGTGTGTCAATGGAGAAATCAATAACTCACCAATATTGGGTTTATTGGTGAGGAAAATATTAACACATCGATATAGCTATAATCAATGGGTTAGAAGTTAGAAAAAACTTAAAGTGAAATTTTGAGAAAGTATATAGGTTAAGAAAAACCCAAGTCGTTGATATGGGTCGTATCGTAGGAGGAATAAAGATGTTCACCGATACAACTTGTATTGGCAAGGGAAAGAATATGCTTTGTGATACATAATGTACCAGTGGGCCAAAGTCTTGTTTTTTAAATCACTGAAATGGTAAATTATGGAGAGTGAGAAGAGAGACTTGGTCTTTGCCATTTGCATCTATATTCTGACAAAATTTCCAGTTAAAAAGTTTAGTAGGGGGGCTCAATTTATTCTCTTAGAGAAAAAGTAAAAGAAGAAATTGGGGAGGGTCTTGTGTTGAAACAACAAATGGAAACACACTGGGAGACGCCAAAATCTTTGGTAATATTCCCTAACTTATGAGAAAACCAAATGTAAAGGGTCATATAATTAATTTTAAGAGAACAAATTCTTGAATTAATGTGCAACAATTACCTGAAAGATTCCATTGTTGTGAGCTCATTGGTGATGCTTTCATGTCAACTATTAGAGCTCTTCTGTTTTAAATAGTGGATGAATGATGGTGAGATTTATTTCCTTTAACTGCATTGGGGATTTCTGTTGGTATCTCCATCATGGGGATGATATAGGTTTGGGATATAAAAATATTTTCAACATGTGTGTATATATTATCTCTTAAGTTTTGCTCCACTTCCTGCAAGTGTCCATAGCCCTAATGGAATAACCACGACATCAAAAACCTCCATAGCCCTAATGGAATAACCACGACATCAAAAACCTTTTCCCACTACCAACGAAAGACCATATAGCCCTGTGAGGAGATATATGCATGTCCTGCTAATGGTCAAGATTTCTTCCCATTCCTTCCAAGATATTTAGTGTATGCTTACATCTGCTGTGTTGGGGAAAGCTATGGTCTTATTTTTATCCTAATAGGGATGACTACCAACTATTAAGATCTATTTTGTGTACTTTTTACACCTGTATAAAGAAAGTTATCCCATTTCATTTTCATCCTTTAGTCTTTGACACTTCACCTTTCACACAAGAAACCATTTAGTGTGTGTGGATGGTTCTCTCATTACATAAGATCTTTCCACCAGCCAACATTCAAGAATGACTAGATTAACCACTTTGTTAAGTCATGGTATCGTTGTTGTCATAATATTCCAAAAAATAGTCTAATTTATCTTCAAGAGGACCTTCCAATTCAACTCATGAGATAGGAAAAATATGCAATTTGATTTGAGCATGTTTCAAGTGGAAGGCTTCTTGCATATATATATATACATATATCATCAACATAATCAAGAATCAGAAGAAAAATAGAATTTAGAGAATGGACTGCCTCCAGGGAAAACAATTACGAGGAATGAAAGAGATAAATTGTATTCATAATTAGAAGACAAACTCAACCCAAAACCTTCTACAATTGAAAGAATGAAGGTGATGATTAAATATAATTCTTCATCAAAAGAGAGTATATTGAAAAAATCATAATTTCAATGTTTCCAACAACTTTAAGAATGTCCATGGATCCTAACACAACAAGAAGTTTTGCATCCTCTTGATAATCCATGTGAAAGGATATCATTTCATATAGATGGGATTTGGTGCTAGCATTGGCTAATAATTGCATCTCTCATCATGATTTTCTAAAACCATGATTCATATTTGCAACCTTGTGCTCCAGGGTGGGTAGGCTGGAAAGAACCCTCCCCAAGAGACATATTGAGGGTAGAGCATGTATCACCACCAGCCAATGTGAACCTCCTTCCAGATGCAGTGCGCTTCACCACAAAGTTCATATGGAGCGCATCTCTACCTGCGAGGTTGGGCACAAGTCCCAAGGACCATAAACTAGTCAATTAAGATAGTTGGTAGGGTTTGGGACCTTTTATAGCTATTGGTTTGTTATAATTGGTCCACTTTTGATAATAAACTATCAGATGTTCAACCTATCCTATATAAATGCTTATTATTCTACTAAATAAGGTGAATGGTTCATTTTGCTTACTCAAATCCTGTGTTGTTTTTGTCTTTCTCTATGAATGTTCTTTGTATTTCTCTGTAATATTAAAGATCAATTGGTATCAGAGCACCGGTCCAAAGTGCTTATGCTCCACTAGTAAGATATTTCAATTGTAGATCCAGGAAAACCCATATCCCTTCCTGGTATGTGCTAGGTATGGGATGCACTAGGCTCTTTCTCACCTCCTCTCTCTCTCTCTCTCTCTCTCTCTCCTCCCAAGAGGTGCTTAGGGAAACCTCCTCCTCTCATTTCTGGCCAATTTTTAGAGGCTCTAGGAAAAACCCTCCTCCTCACCCTCGGGCCAGTCTAGATGCTCTGGCCCTCCTCCCCGTCAAATAAACCAGTGGATATTATTTCATATCTAGACAAAAACATTTTACAACATCATGGCTTCAAGAAGGACACTTTAGGAGATTTCATCTTCACAACATTACCCTATCCAAGAGCTGAGATTTGGCCCTAATGAGATTTCTATTAGATTGTGCATTCATACTCGAACTCCTTTGGTAACTGATGCACGCTTCCAACTTCCTAAGTTATTTGGGAAGTTCAATGGGGACATTGCGGATTCCTAGATTTGAAGTCTCTTTACATACTTCAACACTCGTCACAACATCTGTAACAAGGAGAAGCTTCAAATTGCTAGCTTACAAATCGAAGGTGTTTCCCAAGCCTGGTGGGATACTCTACCCATTGGGACACAACTCATTGTGGACTTGAAGGAATCTACCTCATCTTCTACTCTTCCTATTAGCACTTTGGAAGCTGTCTGTCAAGCGCTTCATAGTAGATTTTATCCTCCTGGGAATTGAGCATATACAGTGCGCATCTACCTTTGAAACAAAAGACTTCCCTGGGTTGATAATTTATGTTTCACTTGGTTGTTTGAAATTAATTAAGCAATTATAGTGACCAACAACTACTATCATAATATTTTGGCTCATTGGTTGCAGCTGCACCAATTCTTAGGCCAATCTATGCAACAATACATTGAAATATTCACCAAGATCTGCATCCAAGTTCATATTCAGGACTTTGAGGAGGTACTCATAGTAAAATTTTAATTCTGATTTATTGAATATTTTACGTAGGGAGGTAGATATTTTTTACAGTAGTTCTCTAGATGAGGATTTATCCTGTGCTCTATAATTTGAGCATAAGCTATCCCCTCGCTTGAAATCCCCTCAGTCTCTTCCTCACTCATCCTCTCAAAAGTCTCCCTCTTCCCCCAATTCTATGGAATGGTGCACATTCCATAAGTATTCTTTCCATAACATTGTCGATTGTCATGTCCTACAAAATGCGTCTACTGCCAAAACCCTTTTTGTTGATACTCCTGAGTCCTCATCTTCAATGCCCCCTCCTTTTGAGAAAATATATTTAGATAATCCCATGGTTGCAGAACCCTCTTTTCTTTTGATGGCTACTAATTTTAATGCTACCTAGGGTGCCCCTCTCTTCACCCACAATTTCCAAATCAAGCTGTCTCTTTCTATGCTCGTTATTGATAATGGTTGCCAGAAGAATTTAATAGCTCAAGTTTTTGTAAACCAATTAAACCTACCCACCACTTCTCATCCCTATCCTTATCAATTAGGGTGGGTTCATAAGGATGGGCCTCATCTCATGGTCACATAATGTTGTGCCGTCACCTTTGCTATTGGACCTTTCCATGATTCTGTCCTTTGTGACGTGTCTTCGTTGGATTGTGTGGATCTTATTTTGGGAATCACATACTATGAACAATATGATGCCATCTATCAACTTGCACCAATCAATATAACCTCAAACAAGATGGTCAAACTTATGTTCTTGCCTCTCCATCCATGAAATCTCCTCCTCTGCTCGCTAGCAAAGGTGGCATCCACCAAGTAAGAATCAATAAATCCCTCTCCTTATAGCCTCTCCCTTCCATATTTATCCCCTTCACTAGTTTATCAGTCTTCCAAATCAGTTTAGCATCTCGCTAGATCCTGAAATCTTGAATTCACATAAAACATTTAATGGTGACTAACACCTCCTCCTACTACTTCTCCTCCACATGTGTCAACATATTCTATTGATACTCCCCCTCCTCCTCCACTTGTGTCACCATCCACCAATCATTGTATTTCTCCTAGTCCACATGTGTCATCATCCATTGATCCCCCTCCTCCTCTTCCTCCACATGTGTCACCAACTTGTTATTCTTTGGACACTATGTTCACATCAGGTATTGTTGCACATATTCATTATATTGATAGAGAGACATTTGACAGTGCACTTTTGTCAACATTATTTCTGAGATATTTGTTCTTGATAACGACTCTACCTCTAGTAGCATATACAATTATGCACCTAGCTCTGGTGGTGGACCTAGCTAGTAGTGGTACTGATTGACATTTATATTGATTTTTTTATATTTGATTTGAGATCTGCATATGACATGTTTATTGTAGATTTTGTTGAGATGTATGTTTGGCGTGCATATTCATATGTATATCACTCATGTATATTATTATTTTCATATCATGTTGTAGTTGTTTTTGTTTTATTTATAAAGCGTATTATGAGTATGCTAATGACAAACATTGTTAATGATTTCTCTGTTTTGAAGTGAAATTTGATATGAATCACTCATTTAAATTTACAGTTGCCATATACTATGTAACTTTACTTTTTTTAAAGTGTTTCATTTGGATTGTGATCACAAAAAGTTATAACATTAATGCCATATAATGTTTAATTGTTCTTCAAGGTGAATTGTTTGTTGTCCAACAAGATACAATATGTTGATTAAACATGTTTAGAAACAAAAATACTTAAATACTATGAGTGAAATGATTGTGATTTGAATATTTAAATATTTTTCATATATTATAATAATAACATTATAACATAATTACTCACTAATAGTTATGATGATGATGTAATAATAATGTTATTTTTTTTAATTTTTATTATTCAAATATTACAAGACAATTGTTTACTAAAATCAGAATTATTATATTTTATTAATATTTATTTTTTCCAAAGATTTCATTAATTTATATCATTCAACTATTACAATATATGAAATTTATTCAATTAAATTTAAAACAATAAATATAGAGAAAACAAAAAACATTTTGATCTATACACTTTTGATGAAATGGTTTCACAATTTTTTACTCTAATACAAAGCTTATGAAACTTCTACTAAAAAATAATATCACACAACATTTTATAATTAGTATTTTAAGAATTAGTAAAATTGACAAAGGTTTCTAAACTTTTAAATAAGTATGGATCACTAAAATTTTCCTTAATTTTGACTAGGCTCTAGAAAAAGACTCTTTTAGAATTTCCATGTCCTTTCTATAATGAAACTTATTTCAAGGAGAATGTAAAAATAATGATTAATATAAGTTTATATGATTATAAAACTAAAGGATGGAGTGGAATGGGTGAAGGCCATGATAGTTGCATTAGTTAAGGTGGGGAATGCCATCAAAGTTGGTAATGTCCACGACATAAGTGTAGATGTTGTACAAAGTTATTTTGTTGGAATTTTCCTTAGAAGCTCCATCAAAGTAAGTACATATTTATGGCATTATCTAAACATTCTATGTTTTGGCATTTTTGGTCGGAATCTGGTGATATCAATCAAGGTGATATCGATCAAGGTGAAATCATGATTTTCTATTGTTTAAATTGCATTTATGAATGCATAAATTGATACAACGTGCTGAGAAAAATTTAGGCACTCGGATTATACAAACTTAACCACTCAAATCTGTAGATTCAACAATTTGTTGCCGAATTTTGAAAAACATTAAGCAGAAAATCTCCCCGAAAAAGAGCCGAAATGTAGAATGTTTAGACTACGACAATATTTATTTGAATTTTGATTTTTTCAAACAATAAAATTTTTGAGGTTTAAATAATTTTTAATATATTCATTTTTTGTTAAATAAAATATAATTTAAAATAATTTTTTACTATTGTACTACACCAACTTTGTGATATCTCAATTAATTCTTAGTAATTCAAAGGTTAACATAAACATATTTTAATACAATATAACATAAATTTTCTATAATAAACAATAAATATGACAATAAAATATATCAAAACCACATCTTATGCGTGTATTGTTTAATGTGTTTTGAATATGGTGGTTGTAAATGGTTGTTAACTTTTCATATCCAACATAATTATAAAATAAAGGAAAGAAAAAACATAATCGACCATTATATATACCCATAATAAAATGACAAATCCACAATATAAATGTCCAAACAAATCATTTACAAATCATTCTTCGTTGCCATCAC
>SNQJ01S0121794.1:26926-43430 GCA_010110895.2 Picea sitchensis | reverse complement strand
GTATTATGGTGTATTGGTGTAACTCTTATACTATTGTTCATTTCTCATTGGATATAGTTGAATGGTTTAAGTATAAGTTGAAAAAGTTTTTAAATTGTACTTGATACTGATTCACCCCCCTCTCAGTATCAATATTAAATTCCTTGTTATTGCTAGATTCATTGTTATGTAAAGGTCATATTAATTTCCAGAACAATTGCTACAACAATGTAAATGGCCAACAGATTGATTCTTTGGATTAAATGGCACAACAAGTTAAATGTTAACTAACACCTTAAATGCCTTGCTATTGTTGTATTACTTTTTATGACAACAATCATGTAAACTACCTTGTTAGTGAGATTTTAATTGCCGTGTTAATGGTCATGTAATTGCCTTGTTATTTATATATTAATTGTTAAGTAACTGCTATGTTAATTTCCTCGATAAATTGCTCTAGCCCTGCTAATAGCTATTAGTTTCCTTCTAATATTATTAGATAGATAGTATTGTTAGTTTGGTCAATATAATTAAACTACATGTAGCATACACCTTTCTCTACAACTATGATTCGACGACACCACTGTCCGTATACACGTCACCTGGGAGAGTTTGTCACCGGGGACAACATGTACGTCATGATCTTAGGATCTTATGACGTTGTGATCAGTATGGACTGGTTGGAATCGCATGAAGCGATGCTCAACTACAATATGAAACGGTTAAGCTTTTTCGATGATGAGGGACAAAGACGTGTGATTGTAGGCCAGAAACAAGGAGTTTCGTTGAGGTTCATCTCTTCCTTGCAGCTTTGGAAGAGCATGCGCAAGGGGTGCAAGATTTATGTGATCCTTGCGTTAAACGAGAAGGGAGTAGTGGAAGGTATAGAACACCTTCTGGTGGTGAGAGATATTGTAGACGTATTTCCGGAGGAGTTACTTGGGATGCCGCCGGAGAGGGAATTGGAGTTTACCATAGACCTAAAACCGGGGACTGAACCGATAGCGAGAATGCCTTATCAGATGTCAACCTCGGAGTTACAGGAGTTGAGAATGCAACTAAAGGAATTGTTGGACTTGGGACTAATACGTCCAAGTGTGTCACCGTGGGGTGAGCCTGTTATTTTCATACGAAAGAAGGATGGGTCATGGAGGCTCTGCATTGACTACCATCAATCAAACAAGGCCACGATCAAGAATCAATATCCATTGTCGAGGATTGATGATCTGTTCGATCAGATGAAGGGTGTGATGGTGTTCTCAAAGATTGATTTGCGCTCAGGGTACCACTAGTTACGAATTAAGGAAGATGACGTCCCTAAGACCACCTTTAAGATGAGGTTTGGACATTACGAGTTTACTGTTTTACCGTTTGGACTGAAAAACGCCCTAGGGGTATTTATGAGTTTCATGAACGGGGTGTTCTGCGAGTACTTGGACACGTTCGTCCAAGTATTCATTGACGATATTTTGGTTTACTCTTGGACAACGGAGGAGAATGATGAGCACTTGCGCTTGGTACTACAGTGTCTGCATGAGCACAAATTGTATGTGAAGTTGTCCAAATGCTCATTTTATCAATCGAATATTCACTACTTAGGGCATGTCAATTCTGGCGAAGGCATCGCCGTGGATCTAGAAAAGGTTGAGGCTATTATAGAATGGCCTGCACCGACAAATGTCCTAAACGTTTGTAGCTTCATGGGTTTAGCAGGATACTATCGACGATTCGTCGAGGGATTTTCGAAGATAGAAAATCCGATCACGGAATTGCAGAAGTAAAACAAGAAGTTTGTATGGACCGAGAAATGTGCGGAAGCATTTCGGAGGCTCAAGGAGTTGTTGACATCAGAACCAATACTAAAGGTCCCTGACATGGACGCGAAATTCTTGGTATGCACTGACGCATCCAAGGAAGGTTTAGGCGGAGTCTTGATGCAAGATGGACGAGTGATCGCTTACATCTCGAGGAAACTGAGAAGGCATGAGGAGAACTACACGACACACGATTTGGAGTTGTTAGCCATCGTATATTCCTTGAAGGTTTGGAGACACTAACATGTTGGATGAAAATTTGAACTAAAGACTGACCATTGTGGACTACAACACATCTTTACGCAAAGCGAACTGAACACGCGACAACGACGTTGGTTGCAATTTCTTAGCGAGTATGACTTCGAGATTACTTACATAAAAGGAACAGTGAGCCGAGTGGCAGATGCATTGAGTCAGAGACCACGCATCTTTTCGGTGCTGCCTCTTCAGATGAATCTACATGAAAAGATTCTAACTTTACAGCGTGACGATGACTGGTACAAAGAGGTCGAGGGTTTTATCGGACAAAACAAAATGATGGTACCTAGATTTGAAGGATTTTTGTTTGATATTGATGGTTTATTGAGGTTTAAAAATCATATTTACGTATCGCTGAACGACGAGTTGAGGATGCTAATCCTAAGCGAGGCTCATAGAGTCATCTACATGGTTCACCCAAGAGTCACGAAGATAAGGGTGGACCTTAAACCCTTATTCTTCTAGAAGGGATTGAAAGAAAACATAGTCAACTATGTGGCCAGATGTCTAGAATGATAGTAGGTAAAGGATGAACATAGACACCCAACAAGATTACTACAACCACACACTATTCCAGAATCGAAATGGGAGGTTATTTCGATGGATTTTATTGTTGGATTGCCACTGACGGCAAGGAGACATGACTCAATTTTCGTAGTAGTAGACACTCTGATGAAGAGTGCTCACTTTATTCCTATGTGTATGATGTATCAGACACCTGACATAGCTAGAGTTTTCATCAGTGAGATTGTAAGGCTTCATGGCGTGCCTAAGAGGATTATATCCGATTGAGGATTAGTGTTTACTGGATGATTTTGGACGAGTTTCCAAGAGGCCTTGGGAACCCAACTTAACTTTAGTATTGCGTATCACCCAGAGACTGACGGGAAGACCAAATGAATGAACCAGACCTTGGAATACATGTTTCACATGTACGTGATGGACCAACAAAAGCGTTGGGAACAATTCTTACCACTGGTGGAATTCTCTTATAACAACAGTTACCAAAGAACCATTAAGATGGCGCCCTTCGAGTTTCTTTATGGGCGACTGTGCCACACACTTTTGAGTTGGGATCGGCTTGAGGATAGGGTCTTGGTGGGACTGAAAGTGATCCAAGAAATGGTAGTTTAAATGTAAGCTATAAAACAAAGGATCCAAGAACCGCATGATCGACAAAAGAGTTATGTCGATGCGCGTCGTGTTGACCATAGTTACGATGTGGCGATCGAGTATTCTTGTGGTTGAAACCGCATAAGAGTTTGATCTAGTTGGAAAAATGGGCTAAAATATCTCCTAGGTTCGTGGTAACCTATGAGAATATGGAAAGGAGAGGCTCGTGGCCTATTGACTAGCCTTGCCTGATTCTTGAGGCGTTTTGCACCATGTATTTCACATCTCTGTTTGAGACATTTTGTTTAGTGATCCTACACATGTTTTGAATTGAGAACCTGGCAGGTGTTAGAAGAGGGGGCGCTCACAGATGGGTCGATCTGCATATTGGATCATCACATTCAACAACTATGGCGTCGAACGGTGGAGCAGGTCAAGGTCCAGTGGGATAGCTATAGTCCGCACTTGGCGACCTGGGAAGACGCATATGATATGCACCAACAGTTTCCATTTTGTTTGATATGTTATAACCCTATAATTTATAGGATCAACTGGTGACTGAATTTTTTTATCCTTTTATTGTTTTGGTTGTCAAATGATTTTTCATTCTGCAAATAATTTGAGAAAAAAAAAAAGGAAAAAGGAAAAGAAAAGAAAGAAAAAGAATAAAAGAGGGCATAAAAGAATTGGATAGAGCCCCATGCAATAACAATGACTTGGTTCATACAGTTTAAACATGGCCAAGTCCTTTTAAATTGATGTTGATAGGAGTAGTGAATAAACTTGGCTAAACTGTTTAATCTTAGCCAAGCAAATTAGGTTAGCTAGTGAATAAATTTGACCAAACTACCTAATATTGGTCAAATAACCTCAGGGATAGAGTAATTTCTTAGTCCAATAGTTTAATATGGGCTAAATGTCATAGGTAATTAGGTGAGAGCATAGGGTAGTTTTCTTTATCTCAATAAAACAGGCATGATGATCGATGTTGAACCCTATCTTTGATGTTTGAAAGTTGAATGTCTAACCCCATGGTAATAAAAGCAGGGAAAGCTTGGACAAACCCACTTAAATAGCTTATCCTAAGTTTTCAAAGAAAAAATGAGTTTGCACTCACAGATTAAAGACAACGTATAGATGAACGACATAGGTGCTGGCATTGAGATCTACGGTTGAGAGGTTTTTCCGGACCCCCCTTACCGTTCTACCTTTAACGGTGGGGGGGGTCTGGAATCTTGTATAACGAAGGAACACATCTGAACAACTGAGGTGTTGGAGCCTAGATCCACAGTTGAGATTGAATTCCATACCCCCCTGACTGTTATGCTTTTAATGGTGAGGGAGGGGGTCTGGAATGTTGGTTAAACATCGCGCTTAGATATACGGTCCAGTGACAGGTGCACCGATGGACGACTGATGGTATTTTTTGGACCCCCTCGACCGGTCTGCCTTTAACGATTGGGGGGGTCCGGAATGGAGTGATTTTCTGGTGGGCCCCTTTCTCTACGTGGCAGGAATCCATTTCTCCATCCTCTAGCCACGTACCACTTACCACTTTCTAACAGACCCCCCATAACCTCATGACATCATTTTCCACTTTTCCCCCTAAAGATCACATCTAATAACTCTGTCAATCCATTCTCCCTGTTCACCCATTACAAGTCCCTTCGCCATGGTCACTTTCCAATCAACACCCACCACGTCACCCGGTCATATTCGTCATTCATTGTTACATGCCATCTCATGCTCCAAAAGATCCGTTGGCCATTTATTACTAGTTAACTTATCTGTTAGCTTGTTGACCTGTCTAGTACACCCAATGGGTATATGTTTGCTCAAAACTACCTTTTCCCTTCATTCTCCCATTGCTTACTATGTCATCTCACCAGAGAATATTTTTCCCGTCACACCAGAGCATAGTTTTCCCCATTTTCTCTCCGTTTCAGTTAGTCATCCAAAACCACAACCATCCCCACTAACGTTGTTTTTTAATTACAGGTATTTTCACAGTGATGGTGCCAAAATCCAAGAAATCAGAAGCTGAGGAAAATCCTTTCCTCCCGCCTCCTGTTGATATCGATATGATCCATTTGGCCGACAAAGATCATTTAATCGTAGACACCAGGTGCGAATTTGACTTCGTGGATTTGCATTCATGGTTCAAAGAGAATTTCTTAGATCAAAGCGATGAAATTGGGCTATGGAAGTCCAACCTTCCTCTGTATTGTTTCCCCCAGGTTCACCATTTCCCTGAATTCGCCCTCAAATTCCAAGCTCATTACCTCCTCGACCAGAGAGCCATAGTATCTTCATCAGGAGAAACTATATTCTTCATTACACCAGAATCCATTGATCAGATGATGCAGATACCTAGCGCTGAATCTGCATCCCTTTTCAATCTTGAAGTCATCATGGATCTTTGCTAGAAGCTATCCTTCCCTCAGAGAGCCCAGATTTTCGAGCTTTTCCTCCCACAAGATTCTCAGTTCCCCAAGACAAATCCCCCATACCCTTCCTCCCTGTTTTCAGAGAAAGGAAACCAAGTCATCTCATCACTCTGTGCTCTGCTTGGGTATTTTTCCGAGCAATGGGTGGACAAACCCATATTGGGTTTCTTGTCAATTTTCTCTGTGGAAGAAAGACCTGTCACTCAGTTCGATTACAACACTTTCCTGGCAAACAATATTCATGAATAGTTTTCAAATTTCACCACAGAGGGCATGTTCTGGTATTCCTCAATACTGGCCTACATGTTCACTTTCTTTCAGGAAAACTGACTCTCCTTTTCAATGCAGAATATGGACAAGGATGGGAGGCCACAGGCGGTAACAACTTGGACTTTTCTACTCAGACAAAATTCTACAGAATTCATCTTCAAATAGTTTATTGAGCAGTTCTACCATCTAGTGGTGAGCATGCTCAGTGGCAGACCTGAACTGAGAATAAATGAGGAGATTCAGAGTATTTTACACCTCTCAGACCTTGCAAAGAATGGAGACTGGTATCTTTACCAAAATCACACCGAGATCAGAGTGTATGGATGCGAGTTGGCTCCATATAAATTGCCCAAGTACCTACTCGTGAGGATATTTTCCCTGGAGTATATAAGGAAAATGATTAACTCAGATGGCATACATTTTGTGTCTCTGAAAAATAAATAGCAACTTAGAATTAAAGGGAAAATAGGGTCTTTCATTTGTAATAGCCCAAGTGTCGGGGAGGAAGCAGATAAACTATTGACGGAAATGAAGTTCTGGTTTAGTTTCATATGGAATTATGATCCATGTGGGATAATTTCTGAGATGAGGGTTAAAAATAAGAATGTTCCATATATTCATACACTCATGCCTGAGATAGAAAAGTTCGCCAATCAAACAGAATGGGAGCTAAACACTCTGGTTGAGATAGAACAGAAGGATCCTTCGGACATCATCTCACATACTACCACACCACAGGTTCCCAAGGAGAAAATGACCAGGAAGGATACTTCACCTTCCGTCTCCGAAGTATCGGCTGAAGATTTCCAATTACACACCAAAAGGCCAAAAACCAGTCATGCACCTGACACGGCTGGTGAAAAGGGAATCCAATCCACTACAACTATGAAGGATGACCAGTCGCTTCTTAGCACAAGAAACAAGAAGATCATGTCTAAATTTTTGTGCAAGAAGTCCACAGATACTCCACCAGTCAGCCAGCCGAGAAAAGTTGGACCAAAGTTGAGTGTTTTGAGAAATATGACCTGATCAAAAAGAAAAATCAAACCCTGACCAGCAATGCTTATGCTGAGTTTTGGAAACAGACATCAATGGCACAAAACAGACTATTGTCTGCATTCAATACAGAGAAGGGTAGAATGCACATAGCGTTTCTGCAGGCACAGGTGCCAGACCCAAAAATAATCACTGATTACAAAAGAGCAACATTCGAGCTTCATAATAGAGATGTGCATCCCGCTGATCAGATGGATCTGCACAGGCAAACTAGAGAAATAGTTTTCTCCACATAGGAAAATGCTTCTACTGTGGCTTCTAAATTACAGGTATCTTTGAGCAATGTTCATACACAACTGAAATTAGAAAAGATATCATCCTTTGCAAAAGATAATAGAATTAAGACGTTGGAAGAATTGGTCCTCAAGATCGGGTATGATCCCTCGAATGTGAAAGAAGTTGAGGAGATGTTAAAAAATAAAAATGACGATATAGCATCTCTGAGGAAATAGTTTAAACTTCCACCAACGGAAGATGCACAGGCAAAGGAGATAGCTAAGACAGAAGGGGAAAATGATGAGATGCTCAAGTTGATCATGGAGCAGAATGCACAGTTGAAAGAAATGGAAGAAGAACTGGAAAGGTTATTGAAAGAGAGGGAACAATCAAAGCCTATGGAATTCATTACATTGAGCGCAGTTCCACTCACATGAGTAAGCACAACATCCACAACGGGAATCCCCTCAGCAGAAACTCCCTCAGCAACTCCACTGACAACTCTGGAGAAGACAGTAGAATTGACAAAATCCATGGAAGAGATGAATTTTCAAGAGACAGAGATTAGAAGACTTAAAAAGGAAGTTGAGAACCTTCAGGAACTCAAGTCTTCTTACCAAACAAGTTACTCCAAGGAGAAACAAACATCAGGCAAGCTAAAACAGGAATTGCAACAACTTCAAAAGCAAACTGTGGCAGGCAAAACACTTGTTGAGGTCAAGGAAAATGGTTGGATGGATATCACCAAATCCATAAATGAAATATGGCCTATGGTACAAATCATGTTCGAGAAGAATGAACTCGTGCAAAGAAGCAATTAGGCGATTGAGAAAATAAGAGGAGGATTGGGAGAGGTGCCCGTAGAAGCCACTGAGATCATTAAATTCCTGAATTCAAAAACTAGAGAAGAGTTAGAGGATTTGGAAATTGAAGATAGGATAGAAACCATCCTCGAGGTCAAGAGGGTCCTGACCAAAAGAGGATTGATGCTACAACTGGAGGAAAAAGTCCAGACTATGGACATAGGAGTGCAAATATTTTTCAACAAAATTGAAGCTCTGCAGAACAAAGGCCTCCCTGGCTTAAGGGTCATAAATGAAAAGTTGATGACACTATCTCATTATAAAAAGAAATTAGCCACCATGGCTAAAGATAGTTCAAAATTCTTGGGAATACAGGGCATGATCACAAGCAAGGCATTCTTAGAAGCTTTACAGTCGGACATTAACATACAACATGAGATCTGATACATTTGCATAGTCAAGCCTACTTTTTCCAAGTATACAGAGATGAAGGAAGTATACCGAAGACTAGTCAAAGTCGTCGTTCCCAGTCACCTTCGATGGGAAAAGATTTGCAATCTGATTGAGTAGGAGATGAGTTCTCCAAGCCTAGTCAACTATCGAGTAAGATGAGGTCATGCAGAGGCCTCACCAACGGTTTACCCCAAAAATCAGCATGAAGTTTCAACACATCATCAAACAATTCTTGATTTTTTGTATTTTGTTGAGTTAGTTATCTAAATTTAGAATTTACCACGTCCTGATCTTTAATGATAGGATCGTATGTAATTTTTGATTATAAATAATTCAAACTTTGAAGTACCGAGGGCTGATCTTTATGCCCTGTAAGCTAGAAAGACTGTAATTTTTATCAAGAGATCTTCCAGTAATACAAAGGGACGTTTTACAGGATTCTCGTGTGTTCTTCATTGGTGATGTTTTCTTTTCTATGTTAAATGTTTTTCTCCCTTAGTTGTCATATTGTTTTCTAATCTAATCTTTTAAAGTAGCGCATGTTCCAGGATTTATCTTTGTATACCCTATTTCCATCTTTGAAAGATCTTAATGTTTATCTTTCTGATATTACAGTGAAGAAATTCTTAAATGCTTCTTTACTTTAATTGATATTCTCATATTTTCTGCTATTCGTCATTTTACTGCTAAAGAATCCAATGAATGCATTATCTTGCCCTGTGAAAAGAATATTTTAATTTCTGTTTAGGACTCTATTTTTATAATATAGACCCCATAGCCCAATGGAGGCGTAAAACCCTTTTCAGCCAAATTAACAAAAACAAAACAAACCATTCAATCTTATTTTGTTTAACTAGCCTAATATCTCAAAGTTAAAACATAGCTAAATCATACAGAGATATCCCTCTCTGAAGCTGGTAGGGCTAGATTCCAGTTTCGAAGTGGTTGGATAAAGTTACCTCTTGTAAATTTCTTCTACTCTGAAAACCTATGGGAATTTACAGAGCGTTAACATAGTGGCAACTCCACTGGGGACCTGAACAAACATTCAACCCCACATTTTCTTTTTTCCCTAGAAGAAACTTTTGTTTCTGAAAAAATTATAAATCTGAGAAAGAAATAATGTTCATATGTTGTTAAATTCTTGTAAATAGTAATTTCGGATTCATAAAAATAAAAATATATAAAAATTAAAAATCTGTCTCCTAAAAGAGCTTATACTCGATCCCACCCAGACCCAGAACTTACGATAGCAACTAATAATCTAGAACAGTTACTCATAAAGAGGACCATTACAGAAGGTTCAGGGAGTCATAGTCCCCTTCATAGGTCCCCTTCTCTTCTAGAGGAACTTGTTTCCCTTTAAGATCTCAACTTTGACACCATTTTTGAACAAGGTCGGTTCATAATGAAATATGATAGCTTTGTGACTGAAACCATTTTAGATCCAGCCATCCTGCAACCCCAGACCCTTGAAATACTATCTCCCACTGAAAAACCTCAAATCTCTCACTCTGTGCCAGCCAGTCCCTTATCCTCCTCATTTCCTACCACCACCTCACCTATCATCTAGGTTGTTGTCCCACCTCCTCCACATATCATGGAAACCATATATGCTCCCTTGGTGTTGGTTTCACCTTTACACGACATGCCCCAGGACTATCAAACAAGACTCCCACAGTTCGATGGTACAGGGCCCTTGAACGCACAACAACACGTTGATAAAATGAATGACTATTTTGACCTGCAGGAAGTAGATGAAGCTGACGTTCAAATGAGACATTTTGCACAGAGTTTGACTGGGGACGTTAAGAAATGGTACAAAGGCTTACGTGCTGCTTTAGTGCTCGACCTTACAATGTTTCAAAGAAGTTTTCTGGATAGATGGGAGGTAAAGAAAAACCCTCTCCAGATCTTGTTAGAATACAAAAACATCAGAAGGAATCAAGGAGAGACAGTACAAGACTACTGCACCCGCTTCAACAATATGTACAATGTGATTCCAGCCAATATTTAACCCCCACAACGTTTGGCACTGATAAAATTCCCTGACGGTTTTGACGCTGATATGTCGTATCAATTAAGGGAAAGAAACTCCACCACCCTGGAGGACATGTAGAAAAGAGCAATAAGTGTAGAGGCCAACCTGTTGGCTAAAAGGGCATGATAGAGGACATAGAGGAGAGTCATGATTAAAGAGGAACCTTCCACATCTTCTTCTTCCGCCAAACTATATTCCTTAGCTAGAGAAATGGAAAGGATGATGGAGAGACTTACTGTAGCCGAAAGAAATCCTCCTAGAGAAAACCAACCTGCTCCACAAATTTAGAATCCTAACTTCATAAGAAATCCTCCTCAAATCAGGTAGAGAGATCCCTAGGGATCAAAGAGAACAGAGGGGTCATGATCAACAGATCAGACCACCCCTACAGGAAAATTATGCCGATGAAGGTGAGGAGGTAATTGAAGAATTAGAGGACACACACATAAACCTCATGGGAATTCATGATAACGAAGCCATTTTCCTTACTCAAGAAGAGCAAGAAATTTTCCTTCTTTCTCAAATAGAGGTGAGTGAGGAAGCCGAAGAGACCAAACAACAGGCATTTTAAAATTCCATTATGGAGGTACACAGGAAGTACAATCTACGATGTAAAAATACAGATGAAAATTCCCCCAAAAAGGTAACCGAAACAAAGAAAACAGTTGAAACCAAGAAATCTTTTGAGCCTTCTACCAAGAAGATCCCCGAGAAAGATAATGCTGAAAATCTAGCAAAAAGAAACCCTACCATTTTACAAAGATCAATGCAGATTGAGGTTTCATCAACCAACCAACCAAAGACTTTCACCCATAAAAATATGGTGGACAGATCAGAATTGTTGAGCCAAAGCAGAGCACCTAATTCTTTCAGCCTTGAAGGGGAATTAGCCAAAGTGAAAATTCCTATTCCCCTTTCCTAGTTGATGAGTAAGAATGCTTACCAATCGCAGGTGATCAAAGTGCTAAGCATTGAGCCTGATATAGGCACGAAGGTCTTAACCATTGGATCGACGAATCATTCGGACATGGTAAATCTTACCGATGATCAACCTAAACTCATGTTTGGCCCTGAAGTTGATGGTCAGACTGACACTGGTGTTTTCACCCCTTTTTACATCAACCTTAATATACATGACCTGATTCTGCAAAATGCTATGTTAGATTCGGGTGCTTCCCATAACCTGATGCCTAAAGCAGTGATGGAAAAAATGGGACTCGAGGTCACTAGACCTTACAAGGATTTACACTCTTTTGACTCCAGCAAAGTCAGATGTATCGGGTTGATCAAGGACTTATGTATCACCCTAGTTTAGATTCCAGGAAAAAGCATGGTTATAGATGTTGTGGTCGCGGACATTCCCTCGAAATATGGTATGTTGTTGTCGAGGTCTTGGGGGGCCAAGTTGAAAGGCACGTTGCAGTTGGATATGTCATATGCCACCATCCCAGTATTCGGGAAATAGAGAAGACTGTACAGAGAGACACTGATGAAATATATGGTCAGCAGCCAGGAAAAGCCCCATAACTATCCTCTTTACTCTGTTCACTCTGATCTAGATTTATTCATCCTGTATAATGACGGCGATATGGGAGAACAAATTGCTCAACTGGAAGAAGATACATTTGATCCGAACGTAGGCCAAGAAATCACTAAGGAAAAAGGGAAGAAACTCGTAATAAGTGAAGAATTGCCAGCAGATTTCTGGAGCATGGACTTCGATGGAGCTGTAAGAAAGGAAGGAGATGGAGCAGGAGTTTGGTTGCACAATCACAAATCTAGGTATTCGGAAAACCATTCTTACAAACTGAATTTTTAGTGCACTAACAACATAGCCGAGTACGAAGCTTTGATGCTTGGCCTGAAACTACTAAAGAAGGTTGGTGCCAAACAAATCATGGTAAGAGGTGATTCTGGATTAATTATCAAACAAATTAAAGGTGATTATGAAAAAAAATATCCTAGGCTTAGATCTTATATAAATGCTATTTTGGATGCCCTTAAATGTTTCATTGAAGTTGATTTGTAGGTGATGCCCAGGGGACATGACATTTTAGCAGATGGGTTAGCTACATCAACAACTACATGCAAGATACCTTTTCGTTGCACTCACCCATACACGGTGGAGGTGAAGTGTAGACCGACTATCCCGAACAACATCAAATACTGGTAGGTATTTGGGAACGATGATCAAATTGAAGATTTTCTACAATGTAAAAATGATTTCAAATGTACAAACATAGACTTAGAAAACGATGATGAAAATGTAAATAAATTTGTTTTTGGAAATAATAGTGTAAATAAAATAGATTCAAAAGAATCATGTGAAGATGAGATAGATTCTGATGTTTTTCATTTAAAGAGTAATGTTTTACCTAGGGGTTTAGTTCCTTTAGAAGACTTGTTTGATTTTAATGATGTAGCTAAAAAACCTAAAATTGAAGCCAGTGGTAAAGAGGTTGAAGACTGTAACATAGGGACAGAAGAGAAACCCAAGATGGTAAAACTTTCCAAATATTTACCCCCTAAGCAGAAACTCAAATACATTGAACTTTTCAAAGAATATGTGGACATGTTTTCTTGGGGTTACAAAGACTTAAAATATTATGACACAAGCATCATTCAACATAGGATCCCGATAAAACAAGATCAAAAACCTTTCAGACAGAAACTTAGGAGAATCAATCCCAAGTTACTTCCCCTGATAGAAAAAGAAATCAAAAGGATGTATGATGCTAAAATCATAGTTCCTTTAAGATTTTCCAAATGGGCTTCAAATCTGGTCCTGACTCGAAAGAAAACTGGGGAAATCAGGCTTTGCATTGATTTCCGAAACCTGAACAAGGTTTCCCTAAAGGAAAACTACCCAATGCCAAAAATGGACCATATATTACGAAAGGTAGTTGGATCCATCCGAATCTCCTTACTGAATGGTTTCTCAGGCTATAACCAGGTTCTCGTTCGCCCAGATGATCAAGAAAAAATAGCTTTCACAACACCTTAGGTTACCTTCATGTACGTGAAGATGCCTTTCGGTTTGATGAACACTGGAGCCACTTTCCAAAGAGCGATGGACATCACTTTTGAGGAAGAACTTGGTAGATTCATTGTCATTTATCTGGACGACGTAACTATTTATTCCCAATCCGATGACGAGCACTTACGACATCTTAGACGAGTGTTTGAGAAATGCAGGAAATTTGAGATTTCTCTAAATCCTAAGAAAAGCCTTTTCAGATTAGAGGAAGGTAAAATGTTGGGGTACATAATCTCTAAGGATGGAATTAAGATAGATCCCAACAGAGTAGAAGCCATTCAGAAACTGGAACACCCAAGGAATATCAAAGAGTTACAATCTTTCATTGGAAAAATAAACTTTCTGAGAAGATTCATACCTAACCTGGCTGAGCTTCTCAGGAACATCACCAACATGTTAAAAAAGGACACAAAAATAAAATGGGACATTGAATCCAAGAATTATTTTGAACAAGTTAAACATGCACTCACACAGGCTCTAGTCTTGATCAGTCCTGACTTCACCAAGGATTTTTACCTTTTTTCTTTCGCTTCTGAACATGCCATCGTAGCAGTATTACTACAGAAAAACAACAAAGGGTATGAACAACCCATAGCCTTTTTCAGTAAATCTTTAAAAGATGTTGTTTTGAATTATAAAATAATGGAGAAACAAGCTTTTGCCCTGGTAAAAGACATAAAGGATTTTAGAGTATATATTCTCCATTCCCACACCATCGCATACATTCCAAACGTAGTAGTGAAGGCAGTTTTAACCCAGGACAATCTGGATGGCAGAAGAGGAAAATGGATTGCTATCATTGTAGAGTATGACATAGAAATTAATCCTACTAAACTGATTAAAGGTCAAGGTCTAGCAAAGTTAATGGTAGAATCCAATTTCCATGCTCTTGATATTAATTTCTTAGCTGCAGTAGATGAACAGGGAGAGCAGGTGACTCCAAGCATGAAAGAGGTATTTCTGAACTCTCCATGGTACGCAGACCTGATATTTATTTTGCATAACTTACAAGCTCCCCCTGGTCTGACCAAAACTAAAGTTAGGTTTTTGAAATTGAAAGCACTAAAATTTTGCATTCTATAAGGCAATCTTTATTGGAAGGATCCTGGAGGTATTTTGTTGAATTGTCTGTTAAAGGATGAAGCTAACAAAGTATTACAAGATTTTCATGCAGGAGAATGTGGTGGTCACCTGAGTTGGAAGACCACAGCTAATACAATTCCCAGAGATGGGTTCTATTGGCCTACACTATTTGTTGATGTGCATCAGAAGGTGACTTCGTGTCATAAATGTCAGGTGTTCGAGGGAAAAAAGAAGCTCCTCCCCTTGCCCCTAAAACCAATCTCTATAGAAGCTCCTTTCCAGCAATGGGGATTAGACTTTATTGAAGAAATACATCCTCCCTCTTCAAGCCACCACAGGTGGATTCTTACTGCTACGGACTATTTCACAAAATGGATCGAAGTTGTACCAAGCAGGAAAGCTACTGATTTTGTCATTATTAAATTTTTAGAAAATAATATCTTGTCTCGTTTTAGGTGTCTAAGAAAAATTATAACTGACAATGTAGCTTCTTTCCAATCAAAGAAGCTTATAAATTTTTGCAACCAGTATCATATTGGTTTGGGACATTCCACAACTTATTACCCTCAGGCAAATGGGTTGGCAGAGTCATCCAATAAAACCCTGGTGAACATTATTAAGAAGACGTTGCAAGAAAACAAAAAGTCATGGCATAACAAGCTAGTTTTCGCACTGTGGGCCGACAGACTGACCACCGAGAGGTCAATTGGTATGTCTCCATATCAATTGGTCTATGGAACTGAAGCATTTTTTCCTACCTCCTTAGGGGTTCCTATCATGAAACTGCTGCAAGAGATGCAAGATGAGCCAAACGACTCCCAAAGAAGGATAAACCAGATGATCCACTTGCAACAGTCCAGAGAAGAAATATACAAAAAAACTCAGGTTTTCCAGGAGAGCATAAAAAAGATCTTTGATAAAATAACTAAAGAATATGACTTTGATCTTGGTGACCTAGTTCTGAGATGGGATGCCCGAAATGAAGATAAGGGGAAGCATGGAAAATTTGACAGTCTATGGAAGGGACCTTACATAATTCACGCATTCAGAGGAAATAATTATTTCCTACTCAACAATAGTGATGGGACCAATTTGTCAGGAGGACCTGTGAATGGCAGAATGTTGAAGCACTATTCACCTCCTCAGTAGGGACCTTCAGTCACACTTTTCCATTGTACAAATCATTTCATTTTTCTTACAAGTTTTGAGTGAATAAATTTGATCAGATGATTGAAGCCTGCAGACAAGGCCCTAAGCCACTGAACATTGTCATCAAATTTTCAAAAAATAAAACAAATCATACAACAAAGGCAACTGTGGAGAAAGTTTTTAAGAACATCAGAAAACATGATTCTTGGCACTTCACAAGGAGAGTACCATCCCCAGGTGGAGCCATTGTTATAACCCTAAAATTTATAGGATCAACTGGTGACTGGAATTTTTTATCCTTTTATTGTTTTGGTTGTCAAATGATTTTTCATTCTGTAAATAATTTGAGAAAAAAAAAAGGAAAAGAAAAGAAAGAAAAAGTATAAAAGAAGGCATAAAATAATTGGATAGAGCCCCATGCAATAATAGTGACTTGGTTCATACAGTTTAAACATGGCCAAGTCCTTTTAAATTGATGTTGATAGGAGTAGTGAATAATCTTGGCTAAACTGTTTAATCTTAGCCAAGCAAATTAGGTTAGCTAGTGAATAAATTTGACCAAACTGCCCAATATTGGTCAAATAACCCGAGGATAGAGTAATTTCTTAGTCCAACAGTTTAATCTAGGCTAAATGTCATAGGTAATTAGGTTAGAGCATAGGGTAGTTTTCTTTATCTCAATAAAACATGCATGGTGATCGATGTTGACCCCTATCTTTGATGTTTGAAAGTTGAATGTCCAACCCCATGGTGATAAAAGAAGGGAAATCTTGGACAAACCCACT
>SNQJ01S0121794.1:12539-26916 GCA_010110895.2 Picea sitchensis | reverse complement strand
ATAAGGAATCTACATTATATAGAGATGAAAGCGAGACGGAAGCAACGCGGCTAGGGCTAAACCCTAGCTGACTCCGGTCTGGTTTTGATTGCAGGGACGCGCCTTCGAATGTAGCAGCGACCAGGGAAGATCAGAGCGCCCCTCTCGCATGAGTTTGCATGCGTTTTAGTTTGATTGAAAGGGTATGCCTCTGACTGGAGCAGCGATCAGGGTTCCCCTTTGAATACAGGGCTGCGGATCCCTCTCGCCTGCATTCGTTTGGCATGCGTTTTGGAGAAGTGGCCTTTGTTACTTGCTCTGCCTCTTGCTTGCTGATGGTCTCCGCCTACCACGATGGCCCCAGTCCCGTTCACCGAGTTGGAAAAATACCCTCTGGAAGCTTTCAAAACGTTAGTCCGCTCAACAGGACCTAAATCCAAGCCTTCTCTCCCGTCTAAGTTTGTTAAGAAGATGGAGGAGATCCCTTCTCTAGAGCTAGATCCAGAGGACCCTTGCAAGCTTGCCCTCCTTCTAGAAGAAAATGCCCTCATCAAAAAGTTTACGGGGTTATGGCCAAGCCCCAAAACAGTGGAGGAATGGATGGATGATCGATGGAAGATGCTGATACAGGGAAATGTTACTCTATACGCAGTAGGCAGGGGATTTTTTGTCTTCATCTTCACGAGGAAAGTGGACGGTGATCTAGTTTTCAGATTTGGACCCTATTTCATGGGGTCAAGAGGGTTTTTCTTAGCCCCCTAGACTCTTGACTTCAACCCCAGAGTTGAGATCACAACAGCCCTTGTTTGGGTTAGGCTGCCTCACCTTCCACTGCATCTTTGGGGGATAAGCTCTCTGGAGGACATTGGAAATAAGCTTGGGCGTTTCCTGGATAGGGCGGAGCCGAAGGGGGAACAGTTCACCTGTGCTCGTATTTGTGTTGAGGTTAATCTCGAAAAAGGACTTCTGAATGCCATTAAGCTCTCCCTGGGGGAATGGTGCCATATCCAAGAGCTGGACTACGAGCAGATTCCTTTTAAGTGCCTTCGGTGCCATGCTTACGGTCATTTTGCAAAAAGCTGCCCCAAAACCTCTGAGGAGCCGGGACCAGTCAAAGAAGATGATTTTCAGCCAGTAACTAATCGACGAAGGAAGCCAAGGCGAAAGGATCCGTTAGCCCAGGCCCCAAAGGCCCACCCATATGGCAGAGGCAACTCTAGAAAATAAAAACAGTTTTGAAGCGCTGAAGGAGGATGAAGGCCTAGATCTAGAAGCAACAACAGTTAAGGAAGATCCCCCAGTAGACGAAAGCCTTCCGGATTCCACCCCCCCAGAAACAATGGCAGCAAAAGAAACTCGGGCTCAAGTTCCGGAACCTTCTGCCTTTGCAGGTCTGGTTGTTTCAGTCCCCTCTAGAGGCTCTGTGGAAACTTTTGAACCAGAAGACAATTCAGTTCCGTCTCCACCCCTTACCCGAGGGCGAAAGACCAATAAAGCGCGCAGAGAAAAGGAGGCGGCCTCCAACATTTCTTTAGGTTCTCAGAAAAAGCTGGATCCCTACATTAAGGGGAAACCTTCATCCCCCCCGGTTTAATGCTTTGCTTCTGTCTTCTACTATGCTCACAATTTGTGAGAATTTACTCATGTATGCAATTTTTGTCATTTTCTAGAATTAGTTCAAGAAGAAGATGGGATTGGTTTCCCAAGACATTCACAAGAAGGTTGGCATCACTGTTAGAGGTCACCAACCTTCTTCAGATATGTAACTTTCTGATTCAGGCTTGCCAGAAAGTCGATTAATGCAACATAACCGTTCTAGTTAAAAAAAATAAAAATAAGGAATCTACATTGATTAAAAAATATTCAAATCCATTAATGAACTAAATCCTCCATCTTCAAAGAAAGGGGGTACAATCATTTTTTGGAAAAATAAACTTTGTAAGAAGATTTGTCCTTGACTATGCAATCGTTGTTAATCCAATTAATTTATTATTAAAGAAGGATCAAAGGCTTGAATGGACTCCAGAAGTTCAAAATGCTTTCAATAATATTAAATTTGCAATCACCATAACACCTATACTTACTAGCCCAAATTTTAATAGAGATTATATTTTGTATTCTTTTTCTACAAAAGGGGTTGTGGCTTCAGTTCTTACACAAAGAATTATTAAGGGTAAGAACTTCCAATAAGCTTTATGAGTAAAATCCTTCATGATTATGATCTAAAATATTCAAAATTGGAGAAACAAGCACTCTCTCTTGTTAAGGAGGTGGCACATTTTCGAACCTATATTTTGAATTCTCTTGTTATAACATATGCTCCATCTTCCCCAATGAAAATGCTCTTAAATCAACAATTGAGAGAATGAAAGTGGGCAAATTGGTTGGGTAAGATTCAATAATATGATATTGAGATCAAACCTTTAAAGGTAGTTAAAGGACAAATATTATGTAAACTTATTGTTCATAAGGAAGCATTGAATGGAGTTGTGTCATTTTCAGTGGAAAAACCTATGTTGAATTTGAAATGGTACAAGGACATCGTTTTCTATTTGAGATCTATACAATTCCCATTTATTATGACTCCTAAGGAAAGAATATCCCTAAAAATGAATTTGAATCAACATGTATTGATCGTGTAGATATTGTTAAGAAGAAATTATGATGGAATGTTATTGAGGTGTGTAGATGCAACAAAAGCTCAAGAATTGATAAAAGAATTTCACGAAGAAATGTGTGGAGGAAATTTTTCACCAACCACTATTGCACACAAAATAATAAGAGCTAGGTATTATTGGCCATCGATTTTTAAGGATTCATATGCAATGGTAAGAAAATGTTTTACATGTAAAACATTTTGAGGAAAAATTAAGAGGTTTCCAATGCCTTTGCAACCTATACTCGTGGAAGAACCATTTTCACAGTGGGGACTTGATGTCATTAGTCCAATAAACCCAAAATATAGCAAAGCACATGTATACATTCTTACTGCCACAAATTATTCCATGAAATGGAAAGAGGAAATAGAACTGAAAAGGGATGATTCTGAAGAATTGAATTTTTTTCTTAAAGATAATATTTTATCAAGGTTTAGTGTGCCAGAGAAATTCATCACTGATAATAGGTCAATCTTTATTGGATCAAATTTTACTAAATTTTGTGTGGAATTTGGTATCATAATGGGGAAATCATCAAATTAATATCCCCAAGTAAATTGACTTGTTGAATCTATGAACCAAAAATTTATCCAAATTTTGAAGAAGACAATTGATCAAAATCAAATAAATTGGCATTTGAAATTGAGAGATGCATTATGGGCAAGCAGGATGACACTGAAGGATAGAACTAGAGTATCTCCATATGAATTGGTGTATGGAAAAGAAGAAAAAATGCCACTTAGTATTGAATTGAATTCTATGACTTATGCAGTAAACATTGAAGATACAAAAAAAGTGTATCCTCTATACAAGAGATTGAATCAATTGTTAAATTTGGAAGAAGAAAGAGTTGAAGCTTTGAAAAAATTATTTTAGGTACAACAAAATTTCAATAAGTACTTTGTTCAAAGTGAAACAATAAATAATTTCCAAAAAGGTGAACAGGTATTGCTCTGGAATCAAGAAAAAGAAAATCCTTCAATGCATACAAAATTTGAAGCACTCTGGATCAGGTTGTATATTGTTGAAAAGATTATAATTTTCAATTGTTAAATGATCAAGGACATGAAGGGAACAGTATTAATGTTTCTAGTCAATGGGAGACATCTAAAAATTTTCTTTGCTTGATTTTCATTCTTTTCACTTGTACATAAATTTTTCTTTGTTTTGTATATCCTGTTATCACTCTGTAATTTCTCAGGTTGAGGAAGAAGTTGACAGAGGTAACCACAAAACCACTTTGGATTCCAGGATCTAGCCCTCATAGACTTAGAGAAGGATCTCTCTATTTGATTTAGCTATGTTCTTCTGAAATTTTAGGCTACTTATGATAGGTCAAGGTTTGTTTGTTTTCTAATTGTTTGGTTGGAACAATGAAAATGGGCCACTGGGAAACGGAGTCAAAGAGTCTGTGTTCAATCAAGGTAAGTTCTACAAGAAACATTACGGGGAAGGATAGGAACCTATGTTGGATTCTTAATATTGATGAGTGATTTGAAAATAAAGGTAAGGGGATCGGATTACACCAGAGAAATTAAGAATTTTGGAACGAACCCTCAAGCATAAAACATTGAAATTATCCAAAGCCATGAACAGAGTGTACATCAAAACAAATTATGTTCTTCAATATTCTATTGAATAATTTAGATTGGATACACATAAAATTATAACAGAGAAAGGAAAACATAAACAAAGGTAGATGTACTTCACCAACATAAATGAAACAAGAATCCTATAAATGTCACAACTGTATTACTGAAATTTGAAAAAGGGAGGCTCTGTGAGCTCATCTACAATATCAATCCCAATCTTCAAAAAGGTCCCAACCCATAATACTTCGAAATGGGAAGTATTTATAAGTTGTTTACAAAGGATCATGTCATAAATGAGCATGATTTATTTTAGAAAAAATCTAAACTAACTATTACAATCATAGAGGTTTGTTGAGACACATTCAGAGATCTGGTATTGTTTTGATGGGATATGTGGGTGATCTGTGCCTTTGAATCCGTTCTCTTTGACATCTGTTCTTTTGACTTTTTGCCTCCTGAAATTCTAAAAAATAGGGTCCAATAATATCTTCGAATATCTCAATCTGAGATAGATGTGTAAAATATGGGGGAGATTTTTGTAGATCAACTTTTTCTGAGAAAAAAACTCTCTCGTTGTTTTGAAATTCATCTCCAGTTGTTTGATATTTGCATTTGAAAAAGATGTGTTAAATAGAACAATCACGAATTTCAAAAAATGGGATCAAATATGCTCTTTATTCTCCCAATCTATAACAAATATGAGAAATCTGGGAGATTTTATTGTTAATTGTCCTATGCAGAGAAAAAACCTCTTTCAATTTCTCAAATTTCATCTTGGTTTGCTCAGAAATATCCTAAAAAAGTAAATGGTCTAAATGGGAAAAAATGGTTTTTGAATTGGGGGAAAGTGGTTTTTGGAGAGGGAAAGGTGGATTCAAGGGTTTTGAGTGGTAAGTGGTTTAGAGGGGAAGTATAAGTAGGAGGTGATGGTAGGGAGAGTAGTCATAGGGGTGATGTGACAGGTGAGAGGGTTAGCGGTAGAGTGAGTGTGTAATGATCCCATCGTTACGAAAACAAGCGAAGCAGATTTTTTTTTTTTTGGAAGAAAGGCGACGACGAAAAAGGTTTAATCACATCATTAATGATGAATGCTAGCATGCAGTCCAGGAAACAAGTTACTATGACACCACACACCAACTCAAGACAACTGGAAAACATGCGCAAAATAACAAGGAGGACGACTACCCTTCCAATGCAAACACGACCACACCTATAAGCTAAGGGACAACACCCCCATCCCGACATCACGACCTAGATGAACAACACTAGAACCTCAAGGTGCGCAGACCTAACACCTGAAGGCGTTCGACCCTTGTGCCAAGAGAAACTTGCATGCTCGTCAGCACTCACTCAAAAGAACCTACTCTGGCCAAGATCTCGTTCTCCGCTATCCCCAGGGCGCGACATGATCCCCTCATCAGGAATCATGTCGTTCGCCAGGTGATAGATGCATTAATAACCTTGGTGCAAAACCAAAGGGACTAAGACTCAAGAAAACTCCGATGAGCTAGGAACCAAATACTGACTGGGAGACTATACCTACCCCACACAAAGGTTGACGAGACACAAGAGGATGAAGACAAGGGGTGACGCTAGCCCACACGACATCGTCCCCGCCCCCACCAATCACCCAGTCTAACCGATCTATGATTACATCCAATTTTAACAAGGGTTCCATTCTAATGAGGCACGTCGAGTTACAATTAGACAATAATGTGTCCACTAAATAAATGTTAATACAATTAATTTTGCAAATCTAAGTGGTCAATACTAAAACCATAATTATAAATACCATCTAACCTCCATTATAATCAATTTAGCAAGTCTAAAATTGGAAATCTAGTCTTTACTCACCAACCTAATTTTAATCTTTAACACAACCTAATCGGTCAAGTCTATGTTAATCCAAATTCTCCACCCAACTAGACATTAACTTAAATAACAAGATTTACAATCTTAAAGTAGAATTCTATCATTATTACACTTATGAACAATTAAATCTTAGCATGTAGTCTAGTTATATTGATCGAACTAACAATACTATCTGTCTAATAATATTAGAAGGAAACTACTAACTATTAGTAGGGATGGAGCAATTTATCGAGGAAATTAACATAGCAGTTACTTAACAATTAATATAGAAATAACAAGGCAATTACATGACCATTAACATGACAATTAAAAGTGCACTAACAAGGTAGTTTACATGACTGTTGTCATAACAAGTAATACAACAATAGAAAGGCATTGAAGGTGTTAGTTAACATTTAACTTGTTGTGTCATTTAATCCAAAGAATGAATCTGTTGTCCATTTACATTGTTGTAGCAATTGTTCTGGCAATTAATATGACCATTACATAACAATGAATCTAGAAATAACAAGGCATTTAATACATTGTTATCCATTTTATTTGTTGGAAAA
Source organism: Picea sitchensis (assembly GCA_010110895.2). Taxonomy (NCBI): domain Eukaryota; kingdom Viridiplantae; phylum Streptophyta; class Pinopsida; order Pinales; family Pinaceae; genus Picea; species Picea sitchensis. The sequence goes on along the minus strand of SNQJ01S0121794.1, from coordinate 20,265 downwards.
AATCAAGGCAATTAATGCGACCATTACATAGCAATGAATCTAGCAATAGTAGGGCATTTAACTAACTGTTATCCATTTAATTCGTTGTGGAAAAATTAGCAAAAACGCAGTGCCCACATGGTGGCCAATCGTGCCCAATCGACAACAACTCAACAATTAAAGGAAAACGTATCCAATCAACATCAACACAGTCCATCACTCAAGGGAAAATGCAGTCACATATTGAAGGTGAAATCATGGTCATTATTGCAAGTCAGTTATGAATTGAATAGGAAAAAAAAGGCGTGGGCGAATTAAACATTCACACAATCAATTTTTATTTACCAAAACCGTGATCATTCCGGCAAGTGAATTTAAGATTTAAAAGGCTAAATTTGTGGCTGATTTCTACAGCAACTCAGTCCATCGTTGGAAAGCAAAAACATGGGCATTTAAAATGACAATCTTAGTCTCATTTGAAAGAAAAAACGTTAGCATTTAAAACAGTAGAGTCAATCTCATCTGAAAGAAAAAACATGGGCAATTAAAAAAAAATCTCGATCTCATTTGAAGGAAAAACATGGGCATTTAAAACAACAAACTCAGTCTCATTTGAATGCAAAAACATGGGCATTTAAAACAGTAAACTCAGTCTCATCTGAAAGCAAAAACGTGGGCAATTAAAACAACAATCTCGGTCTCATTTGAAGGCAAAATGTGGGCATTTAAAAAAACAAACTCAGTCTCATTTGAAAGCAAAAATGTGGGCATTTAAAACAATAAACTTAGTCTCATCTAAAAGAAAAAACGTGGGCAATTAAAACAACAATATCGATCTCATTTGAAGGCAAAACGTGGGCATTTAAAACAACAAACTCAGTCTCATTTGAAAGAAAAAACGTGGGCAATTTTAAACGAAAATCTCTGTCTCATTTAAAAGAAAAAACATTTTTCCATTTCCAGGATACCGATACCAAATGCAAACATGAATCAATTCATTTTTCCATTGCCCGAATACCAATACAAAATGCAGACATGAATCAATTCGTTTTTTCATTGCCAGAATACCAATACAAAATGCAGACATGAATCAATTCGTTTTTCCATTGCCAGAATACAAATACAAAATGCAGACATGAATCAATTCATTTTTCCATTGCCAACATACCAATACAAAATGCAGACATGAGTCAATTCGATTTTTCATTGCCATCATACCAATAAAAAATGCAGAAATGATTCAATTCATTTTTTTCATTGCCAAAATACCAATACAAAATGCAGACAACAATAAGAGAACCAAAAGGATTCAACCAACCAAGGACAACAACGGAGGTAGATGGATGATAGGTTCATCCTTTTCTCATCATCCTTACACAGAAAAGCAGGGCGTTGAGATCCATAGGTCTATTAACACCGAAGCGACGACCATGGATCAAGATTCTGGTCGACTGCTTAGGCGAGGACTGATGAGCTAGGGATGAAGGGAAAACAACCACAATGGTCACAATCAATACAGCACAGGGCGGTCAAGACATGCGGGGAAACGAAGGCCATGGGAGTCAATCAATCATCGAGCTAGGATATGAAATAAATTCAGTCATCAATCTAGACAATCAATTTACTTACTCTATTAAACATGCAAATCCAAGCATAAATCCTACAACAATCTACCATACAAAAATGAAGAGAGCATATCGTTGCCTAATCGCCCTCTTTGAGTGACATCCTCCATGCAACTCCCACCTGTTGACCGACGAGACTTCACTGGTACCTCCCAGCCAATGTTAGGGGTCCGAGTTGTAAAGGGGCCACACACACCATCCAGAGATTCAGCTAGCTCCTAGCTCGCCTCGCAAGGTCGAGCTACCACTCCTCACCGAGATGGGTATCCCAACTCCCACAAGCTAATTCAGTCAAGTAGAGATTTATGCAGCGTAACATTATGCAAATAGAAGAGATCCTTCATCCTTCTCCTCCCTTCATTATATAGAGTTTCAAAGTCCTTTACTTTCCTAAAATCTCATTTAATTAAGTTTTTAAAAATTAAATCCTAAAAATTCCTCCCCGTACAAGTATCACCCATCCCCTTCATTCCTCCACAAATTAATTTCTTTAATTAATTAAATTCCCTTATTTCCCTCACCCACCTAGAGTCACTCCTAGAATTGCTCCTAGGTGTCCCCAAATTCTCTTACAGGTTTTAATGACTTTCCCCATTATCAATTTGCTAGTTCAGTTTTAAATTAGAAAGTTCTTAATGGTAGATACCTTACTAAGTTTGACTTATTGTTTTTTCCCTTGGGTTTCCCTTTTCTTCTTATGTTTCCCTCTTTTCCTAGTTTCCTAAATATTTTAGATTTCCTTCTTTCCCCTTTTCATTTAGGACTCAAATTTGCAGCTGTAGAAATTAACCCCCTTTTCCCTTTTTCCCTTTTTAGTTAATAATTTTAAATTATCATAAACAATAAAACAATTATTTCCCCTTTTTTGTTAAATTTTACCCTAACAGATTTTAATGAATCATTTAAATTGGTTACCCCCTTATTATTACAAGATTTAACGAAGAGTATAATTATTATTTATGTTGTTTTATTTTTATTTTTATTTTTAAATAGATAGATAAATTTTTACCACTAGCATAATTTAGACTTAGACCTTAAATTTTCGTACTGGGCGACATTTTATTAGGGAATTTGTTTTTAAAAATTCTTAACACATTATTCCTCTTAAGGCCATCTAGGTTCATTCCTTTATCATCAACAATGCAACCTGCCCTTCAGGATGCACTAGGTGCTCCAAGGGTACCACTCGCCTTAACTTGTTTCTCTTGCACAGCATGCCCTTCAGGACACACTACGTGCTCCAAGGGTGGCACTCACCTCTTTCCATTTTTCTTGCGCGACATGCCCTTCAGGATGTACCACGTGCTCCAAGGGTGCCACTCGCCTCTTGAATCACTTGGTAGATATAAAAAAACCCTGGAGTCAATACTCCGCCAGGTGAACTTGTGGGAGACTAAGGGCCTCTAAGGAATAAGGCCCCCTCCTTATTGCGTGCCCCTTAGAATCATCATGAGCAACTATCATAGTCTTCCCTCACAACATCATGGGTCCTATCGAACTAGGTAAATGTTAACCTACAGTTTGAGCCACGACGGGAGTGCTAGTAGGCTATGGCAGGGCTGTTGTCCACACCTCTCCCTCAAAATCTCTGGTAGTCGTGCGTGATACCTCTACTCCACATGTGAGTCTGGTCGACAAGCTATCGTTAGCTTGCATCATCAATGAATCATGTCAGCAATATATCCATAATCATATCATCTAATCAAATGCACTAATATCACATATAAAACAATCAAACCCCAATGGTTCACTCCCTAACTCGATCTAGAGTCCAAGGGGTTCCATCGATGCCTCTACATCCTCGAGGTCCAAAATCCTGCACACTCAGTAAAACCGAATCAATAGCACTTGTCTATGTCAATGTAGTAAAAAAACATGTCATCAACCCATAACGCCTTATAATCAAAATCAATGTTTTAATAGCATAATAATCCGGATCTATTGCGAGCAAGTGTCCTCAAAGAATAAGTTCACTCAGTGCATAAAAGGGGGATGTTACATACACCCCCTCTTGTTCTAAACTTCGTCCCGAAGTTTCACAGCATAAGTGCCGAAATAATGTGTATCAGAGTATCATACGTCTATCTATCAGGTTAACGCTCTATAAATTCCCAGAGGTTGTCAGAGTAGAAGAAATTTACAAGAGGTAACTTTATCCAACCACTTCGAAACTTGAATCTAGCCCTACCAGCTTCAGAGAGGGATCTCTCTGTATGATTTAGCTATGTTTTAACTTTGAGATATTAGGCTAGTTAAACAAAATAAGATTGAATGCTTTGTTTTGTTTTTTTTAAGTTGGCTGAAAAGGTTTTTACACCTCCATTGGGCTATGGAGTCTGTATTATAAAGACAGATTCCTAAACGGAAATTAAAAGATTATTTTCACAGGGAAAGATAATGCATTCATTGGATTATTTAGCAGTAAAATGATGAATAGAAGAAAAGATGAGAATATCAATTAAAGTAAAGAAGCATTTAAGAATTTATTTATTGTAATATCAAAAAGATAAACATTAATATCTTTCAAAGCCGGAAACATGGTATACACAGATAAATCCTGCAACATGTGCTACTTTAAAAGATTATATTAGAAAACAATATGACAACTAAGGGAGAAAAACATTTAACATAGAAAATAAAACATCACCAATGAAGAACACGTGTGAATCCTGTGAAACGTCCCTTTGTATTACTAGAAGATCTCTTGATAAAAATTACAGTCTTTCTAGCTTACAGGGCATAAAGATCAACCCTAAGTACTTCAAAGTTTGAAGTATTTATAATAAAAAATTACATACAATCCCGTCATTAAAGATTAGGACGTGGAAAATTCTAAATTTAGCTAACTAAATCAATAAAATACAAAAATTCAGGAACTGTTTGATGATGTGTTGAAACTTCACGCTGATTTCTGGGGTAAACCATCGGTGAGGCCTCTGCACGACCTCGTCTGACTAGATAGCTGACTAGGCTTAGACACCTCATCTCCTACTCGATCAGATTGCAAAGTTATTCCCATCGAAGGTGACTGGGAAGGACGACATTGAGTATTCTTCGGTATACTTCACCCATCTCTGTATACTTGGCAAAAGTAGGTTTGATGATGAAAATGTACTGGATCTCGTGTTGTATGTTGATGTCTGACTATAAAGCTTCTAAGAATGCCTTGTCTGTGATACTGCCCTGCATTCCCGATAATTTCGAACTATCTTTAGCCATGGTGGCTAATTTCCTTTTATAATCAGACAATGTCATCAACTTGTCATTTATGACCCTTAAGCCAGGGAGGCCTTTGTTCTATAGAGCTTCAATTTTGCTGAAAAATCTTTGCACTCCTATGTCCATAGTCTGGAATTTTTCCTCCAATCGTAGCATCAATACTCTTTTGGTCAGGACCCTCTTGACCTCGAAGATGGTTTCTGTCCTATCTTCAATTTTCAAATCCTCTAACTCTTCTCTAGTTTTTGAATTCAGGAATTTGATGATCTCAGTGGCTTCTGCGGGCATCTCTCCCAATTCTCCTCTTATTTTCTCAATCGCCTACTTTCTTCTTTGCACCAGTTCATTCTGCTCAAACATGATTTGTACCATAGGCCATATTACATTTATGTATTTGGTGATATCCATCCAGACATTTTCCTTGACCTCAGCAAGTGTTTTACCTTCCACTGTTTTCTTTTGAAGCTGTTGCAATTCCTGTTTTAGCTTGTCTGATGTTTGTTTCTCCTTGGAGTAATTGGTTTGGTAAGAATACTTGAGTTATTGAAGGTTCTCAACCTCCTTTTTAAGTTTTCTAATCTTTGTCTCTTGCAAATTCATCTCTTCCATGGATTTTTCCAGTTCTACTGTCTTCTCCAGAGTTGTCAGTGGAGTTGTTGAGGGAGTTTATGCTAAAGGGATTCTCGTTGTGGATTCTATGCTTACTCCTGTGAGTGGAACTGTGCTCAATGGAATGAATTCCATAGGCTTTGATTGTTCCATCTCTTTCAATAACCTTTCTAGTTCTTCTTCCATTTCTTTCAACTGTGCATTCTACTCCATGATCAACTTGAGCATCTCATCATTTTCCCCTTCTGTCTCATCTATCTCCTTTTCCTGTGCATCTTTTGTTGGTGGAAGTTTCAAGTATTTCCTCATAGGTGCTATATCGGCATTTTTCTTTTTTAACATCTCCTCAACTTCTTTCACATTCGAGGGATCATACCCGATCTTGAGGACCAATTCTTCCAACCTCTTAATTCTATTATCTTTTGCAAAGGATGTTATCTTTTCTAATTTCAGCTATGTCTGAACATTTCTCAGAGATACATGTAATTTAGTAGCCACAGTAGAAGCATTTTCCAACGTGGAGAAAACCATTTATCCAGTTTTTCGGTGCAGATCCATCTGATCAGCGGGATGCACATCTCTAGTATAAAACTCGAATGTTGCTCTTTTTTAATCAGTGATTACTTTAAGGTCTGGCACCTGTGCCTACAGAAACACCATGTTCATTCTACCCTTCTTTGTATTGAATGAAGACAATAGTTTGTGTTGTGCCATTGATGTCTATTTCCAAAACTGAGCATAAGTATTGTTGGTCAGCATCTGATTTTTCTTTTTGATCAGGTCATATTTCTCAAAAACATTCAACTTTGGTCCAACTTTTCTCAGTTGGTCGACTAGTGGAGTATCCGTGGACTTCTTGGACAAAATTGTAGACATGATCTGCTTGTTGCTTGTGCTAAGAATAAACCAATCATCATTCATAGTTGCAGTGGAATGGATTCCCTTTTCACCAGCCGTGTCAGGTGCATGACTGGTTTTTGGCCTTTTGGTGTGTAATTGGAAATATTCAGCCGATACTTCAGAGACAGAAGGTGAAGTATCCTTCCTGGGTCTTTTATCCTTGGGAACCTATGGTGTGGTAGTCTATAAGATGATGACCAAAGGATCCTGTTGTTCTATCTCAACCAAAGTGTTCGGCTCCCATTCTGTTTGATTGGCGAACTTTTCTATCCCAGGCTTGAGTGTATGAATATATGGAACATTCTTATTTTTAACCCTCATATCAGAAATTATCCCACATGGATCATAATGCGATATGAAACAAACCTAAAATTGCATGTCCTTCAACAGTCTGTCTTCTTTCTCCCTGATGACTTCAAGATTGAAAAGGGATTTGGATTCAGCTATGGGTATTTGCATCATCTAATCAATGGCTTCTGGTGTAATTAAGAATAGAGTTTCTCCTGATGAAGATACTATGGCTCTTTGGTCAGGGAGGTAATGAGCCTGGCATTTGAGGGTGAATTCAGGGAAATGGTGAACCTAGGGGAAAGGATACAGAGGAAGGTTGGAATCCCATAGCCCAATTTCATCTCTCTGATCTAAGAAAGTCTCTTTGAACCATGACTGCAAATACACGAAGTCGAATTCGCACCTGGTGTCTATGATTAAATGATCTTTATCAGCCAAATGGATCCTGTCAAGATCAACAGGAGGCGGGAGGAAAGGATTTTCCTCGGCTTCTGATTTCTTGGATTTTGGCACCATCACTATGAAAATACCTGTAATTCAAAAACAACGTTAGTGGGGATGGATGTGATTTTGGACGACTGACTGAAATGGAGAGAAAATGGGGAAAAATATGCTCTGGTGCGACGGGAAAAATATTCTCTGGTGAGACGACATAGTAAGAAATGGGAGAATGAAGGGAAAAGGTAGTTTTGAGAAAATGGATACCCGTTGGGTGTGGGAGATAGGTCAGCAAGCTAATGGATAAGTTAGCCACTAATAAATGGCCAACGGGTCTTTTGGAGAATGAGATGGCAGGTAACAATGAATGACGAATACGACCGGGTGACGTGGCAGGTGTTGATTGGGAAGTGACCATGGCGAAGAGACTTGTAACAGGTGAACAGGGGGAATGGACTGATAGAGTTATGAGATGTGATATTTAGGGGAAAAAGTGGAAAATGATATCATGAGGTGATGGCGTGTCTATTAGAAAGTGGCAAGTGGTACGTGGCAGGAGGATGGAGCAATGGATTCTTGCCACATAGAGAAAGGGGCCCACCAGAAAATCACTCCATCCTAGACCCCCCCCTCATCGTTAAAGGAAGACCGGTCAGGGGGGTCCG
>SNQJ01S0121791.1:15539-26976 GCA_010110895.2 Picea sitchensis | reverse complement strand
CAAAATCCAAAGTGAAATTAGACATACCTCCAATCATGCCTTTATCGTGTAGTGTTCGAAGGCTCTTTTCTCCAATATGCCCTAGTCTTTGATGCCACATCGTGGTATTCTTTTCAGGGATGATATTGGTCTTGTCTTCTTTATTTGTTTGCTCAAGGACAACAAAACTATTACACCCATTAGTATAAGTGCTTCCCAACAACTTGTACAGAATTCCACACCGAACTCCCCTCATCAACACCATTGCTCCTCGTACCATCTTGCAAGTGTTCTTTCCAAATACAGTATCCACTCCTACATCATCCATCTTGCTTACAAATATTAGGCTCTTGGCTAGTTTTGGAATGTGCATAACCCCAGGGAGAGTTCTAATCCTTTCATATTTTAGAAGCAACTTAACCCTTCCATTTCCCAAGATTTTTGTTGTCGAGTCATCTCCTAGGAATAGATCACCACCATCGTATTTTTCATATTCAGAGAACCACTCCCTGTGAGGAGTCATATGGTATGACACACCTGAGTCTATCAACCATACATCATGGTCTACATGTGTACTTGTAGATGCCAACTAAACATAACCTCCTTCTTCAATGGAGGTTTTCGCCTCTATGGAAGAGGTACTATCAGATCCCATTGGTTTTTCAACATTCTTAGACTTGCAATATTTCTTATAATGCCCTGTTTTACCACACTTCCAACATTTCCTCAAAGATTTTCCTAGAGACTTAGATCTACCTGTAGATTTAGATCTCCACCCCAAAGTCTTACCAGGGTTCCTGTCTTATGTATGCCCTCTTACAAATAAAGCATATGTGCTATGACTATCCATGATTTTCCGCCTCATCTCTTCATATAACAAGGATGAAACTACATCCTCATACTTCAATGTAGATTGAGTGGTACAACCAATTGCTACAGCCAGATTATCCCAAGATTCTGGAAAAGAACATAACAAAGTAATACACTTATCTTCTTCTGCAATCGTAATATTAACAGAGACAAGTTGACTTACCAGAGTATTAAACACATTTATATGTTCTGTCACAAAATCTCCATCTTCCATCCTAATATGATACAACTTCTTTCGAAGAAACAACTTGTTTACTAGGGACTTTGATTGATACAAATTCCCCAACTTATCACATAGTTCCTTGGTTGTAGATTCTCCCAAGACATTCAGCAAAACTGAATATTCCAGGAAGAGTCGAATAGTACTCCTTTCTCTTCTGTCCAACTTCTCCCAATCTTCCTTCGACATGCTAGTAGTTGGTGTACTAGTATTTTGTGTACTAGTAGGTTGTGTACTAGTATCCTGTGTGCTAATAGATGGTGTACCAGTAGGCTGTGTACCAAGATCCATAGTGATCCATTGTTCTTTGTCTACAAGAAGGTCCTCCATCTTGAGCTTCCATAGCTCAAATTTTTTACCGTTGAATTTCTCTATCTCGATTCTAGATGAGCTTTCCATTCCTCTTTCTATACTTGAATCTCCACTGCAAAAGATCCCACTAAACCCAGGTTTATCACAGAACCAAGATAAAATTGATCTATCAGGACTGAGCCAAACCTCAACAACAAAGGCGTCCCTCTGAAGCCAAAAACGAGCTCTGATACCACATGTAAGTTTTAAACATGTGAAGTAAAGCAATGCATATAGATTCTTAAGAAAAATAGAATTTAATCAATGGCTCATTCACATAGTACACAGAGATATTATACCGGAAACCCTCAACTGTGAAAACCTTTCTTATATTCATTATATTGAATTTCACCATTCACTATACAATATATACAATGTTTTTAGGTATTCTGTAGATACCAAAACCCTACTCCCTAAAACCAAGATTATTTTTAGTAAACCACTAAAAATAGCAAAAACCGCCCCAAAAAACATTTCGAGGCACTGCGCGTAACCAGGGGGGAATACCTGTCCCCCCTAGGACCCCCCTAGGAAATCATCCAATGCATATGGCACAAACATGGCACTAGTACAAGGGATCGCCAGACACATTTATCATATCTGACGCGCCCACACACACACATGCAAAGAATATAACACATACCCAACAACTAGAACTCATAGTTCTTTCCAACAAGAACTCGTCCTCACGTTTTCACTAGATTACTTATTGAAACCATTAAACATCAATTAAATAAAATAAGTGAAGGCTATTTCCTTATTTCTCAAAAAAAAAAACATTTATTTTGTCCACTTTATTTTTTCTAACCCACCCCCCCTTTTTTATCTCATTTAACTTTCATCCATACCCTAACTTTATGTTTTTAATATAGAAACAGTTTATCATCGTAATATACAAAAATACTTTATAGACAAACAAAACAACTTCAATATTTAAGTCAAACACCCAAACTATTGTTTTTTCAAGCACTATTTAATCGTAGACTGAATAAAATAGAAAATTCACCCAAATAAAAAACAAAATCCAATTCACCTCGTTTGAAACCCTTGACTTACTAAAACTTGGCTTTGGTTATTTCACCATATTTATATAGATCTCATCTCCTCAGATCCATGTCTTTCGTGATCTATATGTATCAATGTATATCTTCTCTCCACTCTGTGAAAAGTCTTACGAACCTATTCTGATACAATGTTAATTTGATATGCAGAGACAAATATGAGAAAAATAATTCGAAAACTTATGGGGAATGGATTTCCCTTCTAATTATTAAATATATTCTCTACAATAGATATTTAGCAATCCTAGAGGTTTGATATGGTCAAAACTAACAACTCGCTAAAAACTTTCCATAAATAGAAAAAGACCAAATCAACTAATCACCTAACTAACTAATCTATTCATACTTGGTCAACATTATTATATACTTTAACATGGAATATGTTCTCGATTTTAACAGGACCATCACTCGAGATAACAATACAGAGACATGATGCTACCCGTAATTCAACAAAAGATTTGTATTGGATCAACCAAGGTGTCATGGATTCAACCGATGTTGAGGTGACCAATCATATGTTTGAGTAGGTAGTTTTGGGAGAAGACCAACGATTCGCACGATGAGAGAGATGTGTTACATCCATGAGCTCTTGGGAATATTTACTAACCAACAATAGAGGTTTTTCATGGATCTAGTAGATTTTATTAAGCAGAAAAAGGAAATCTACAAGCGAATTCGTCGAGAGTCATGGAAACCTAGGGTTCATGGTTTAGCACTGCATAGATGGATTCAAGTAAGGAGAATAATAAATGGTTGGAGGGAGCATTTAGAGAAGACTACCTCTGCCCTTGCGGCTATTCAAAATAACCTAAAGTTCCTCTATGAGAAAATGGATGCAGAGGGTCAATGTTACAACACTCAAGGTGAAACTACCATCAGCACTAGAGAGTGTCATTGATCCCGCCCAACTGGTTTTACAGGGAAGAAAATTTGCTCCTGAAAAATGTACATAGTGAAATCAAACCATTCTAGTTTGAGTTGTTTACCATTGTCCCTGTGAAGAGGATGCCACACGAAATCTAGTTCACTATTGTTGGGCTCGTCAGTATGCTCATACAAAGGTGGCACTATGGAGTGTGTGAGATGTGGGGGAGAGGTGGCACTATGGAATGTGTGAGATGTGTGAGTGAGAGGGTGTGGTGACATGTGGGAATATGCTTCATCCAAGCCAAATATTTGTAAATAAACAAGTTTTTGGTAGTTGTGTGGGAATTTAATTGCTGATAAGGTTGATGTGGTTGAATAATACAATGGATTTAAATGGAGCATAATTAGAAGTGAATTGAGTATGAAGTACTCGGAGAATGAGTGATTTGTCTCACTATATTTGGAGCAAGGAGGGATGTAGGTAAAGACACTGGTAGATGATTCTTGCATCATTTGATTAGGCATAGAGTGGATCAACATGGAGCATAGGATGAAGTGGATTAAGGAAGACGTACTTGATGAATGAGTTCTTTGGCTCATTGTATTTGGAGAAGGGAGGGATGTTGGTAAAGAATATGGTAGATGCTTCTTGCATCATTTGTTTGGGCATACAATGCATTGATGTAGAGTATAAAAGGAAGTTCACTAAGGAAGAAGTACTTGGTGAATGATTTATTTGGATTACTATATTTGGAGCATGGATATATGTTGGTAAAGAAGATGGTATAAGCTTCTTGCATCTTTTTCTCAGGAAGAGTGACCAAGAATTCTCATAGAGGTCTAGGAGGATCCAGTGTCGAAATATTGGTTGTCATTGATGTCAACCCTTAAAGAAGCCTCGACGGTGTGGTTTTGGTACCTGAAGTTGAATAAGCAATATGGATATGAAGGACAGTGTGAATGTAGGCAAGAAAATGATATATGGATAATACTCTTTGTGTCGTTTTGGGTGATATGTGGAATGCCTCGTGATTTCTCACGGCTAGGGAGATTTGGCCTTGTGAATTCGAAAGCCCTGAAGAATCATCAAGAAACCCCTAGTTGGTTACAAGTCTTAAATGAAAGGGTAAATTAGTTGTAACAAGAAAATTCTAGAAGCCCTAAATTAAGGAAAGGAGTTATCTAGCATCAATATAAATACACCTCAAGGAGTCATTCACAAGCATACTCACACACTCATGTATTGATCATCGTTTTGTGAACTAGTGATGTTTTGGCTAAGGTTGCGACGATAATTTATGAGGTTGCAAAGGAAGGAAGAGTGTGGAGGTCTTAGGGTTGTAGAGGAGAGAGATATTTCTGATGAAACCCTAGGTTACCTTATACCCGCGGTTCAGGTATAGGGTATCCCGCGAGGACTCCATGGGTTTCCCAGTAGTCGTCATGCAAGGCCTCACGTGACATGATGTCTTAGTCATGTGAGGACAATACAAGTTTGGGAGAAATGCTTCTTCTAGGCCCCTGAGGTCAGAAGATAACTTCCAAGTCAACATTTCAGATCAGGTCAGTATTGGTATGCTTAGTTGTTTTCAAGGTAATGCTTGGTTATGATATGGTGTATGCTTGAGACATATTCAACATGTTTGGATTGGCACATGGATATGGTACATATTGGTTTATTGGTTGAGTGAGGAACACTCTTATATCCGGTTTCATTTATAACATGGTTTTTATAGTTCATATCTTTAAGTTGGTTATACATGGTTGAGGTATACTATTGATGTATGGTGGAATATGCATGAGGGATATGCATTGGTTATTTGAGATACTTCATTCATGATATGGTACAGGTCTATACATGTTGATGGTACAGTATATGGTACAAGTTCTTGATGCACTAGTACATGGTACATGGTTTATCATATGATTGGCTACTCATTATTAATATGGTATCTACATTTGGCATATTGTTTGATACATGATCAATGAACATGTTGGTATATAGTTGATGCATTGTATGGTACAAGTTATATTGATGATCAGTTACAGTTTGATGTGAGAGAGATAATAACAATGATCGAGATAGTGGCAGAGATTTTGGTAGTGACAGTTGATCTACACTTATATTTCAGGGTGGCAGGATGAGGCAAGGATAGGTGGTTGTAGCCACCTTCTTGTTGGAGGAGGAGAACACAGGGGGTTGTAGCCTCCTTCTGGTTGGAGCCATAGAATTTCAGGAGTTGTAGATTCCCTCAAGTTAGAGCCCAAAAATAGGGGGTTGGAGCCTCCTTCCAATTGTGGCTACAGAATTGGTAAGTTGGTGCTTCCAATGAATGTATTATTTTTATATATAAGAAAATCAGTATGTTGTTTTCTCCCATATGGGTTTCCACATAAATTTGTTGTACTATGTATTTGATGTGATATTGTTGGTGTGATGTTTCTTATGATTATACTTTCAATGACATATTGAATGCTGATATAAACTGTTGAAGAATATATTGTGGTTAAAAGTAATAAATTTCTCATTATTGATTCACCCCCCCTCTCAATAATCCAAGAATTGGTATCAGATCAAGTCCTTCAAGAAGAAGTCTAACCACTGGAAGGATATCATGGATTACGCTAAGATTGGATACCACATTTTGGTGGCGAGGACTATGCGTTATGGAGTAAAAGAATGAAGACATATGTGCAGACACAAGGATTTGATGTTTAGAAAGCAATAGTAGATGAATACAAAGCACCAACCACTCCCACAATAGAAAAATATGGAAAGAAACTTGAATATAATGATGCAAGAGACAAAAATTCCATCATGAATGGTTTGACTAAATCAATACACACCAAGGTTTTACATTGTGAATTCGCAAAATAAATCTAGGACAAACTGAAGAATATGTACGAAGGAGATGAAAAAGTCAAGGAAGTTAAAATTCAAACCTATAGAGCCAAGTTCGAACAACTGAAGCTGAAGGAATATGAAAACATAACAGCTTACTTTCTACGAGTCGATGAAATAGTAAACAACATTAAAAGTTTGTGAGATGAGATGAAAGAAAAATTTGTTGTTAAAAGGGTATTAAGATCTCTACCATTCATATTTGATTCAAAGATTTCATCTCTAGAAGAAAGAGTGGACCTAGCTACAATGACCATGGATGAATTACATGGGATAATCATTGCCTATGAAATGAGGATAGAGAAATATAATCCAGACACGAAGGAAGCAACGTTCAAGGAATCCAAGAAGACAAATAAAAAGAAAAACCAAAAGCCAAAGTTTGATTGAAGCTACAACAATGACTTAGAAGAAGATGAAGAACTGAAAAAATTCATCAGAAAGCTGAAAAGAGGAACTAGAAAATACAAAGGTATGCTTCCATTGAAATGTTTTAATTGTGGTGTTATTGGTCATTTTGCTTCTAAATTTCCCCATAAGAATACGGAAAGTGATGAAGAATATGACCCTAAAAAAAAAAAAAAGAGAAATCAAAAGAGTAGAAGAAACAAAAATAAATTATTCAAGAAAAGTCTCTGCACTAAGGAAGATACTTCATCATCAGACCAGGATGAAGAAAGTGACAGTGATACCGAAAGAGTACTTTTCATGGTAGTAGAATATTTCTATGAAGAAAACTCCAAATAAGAATGTGAAGAGGTTGAAGCCAATTACAGAGTAGAATTGATCAGTTCCCTAGAAGATATACGGATTGAAAGAAAGAAAATCAAGTCACTCCAGGAAGAACTAAAGAATAAAGAAGGATCGAAGAATTATACCTCTGAAGAAGTTGAGCAAATGATCACACAGTTAAAAATCCAAGTAGAAGAAGAAAAATGATTAAATAATCACTCAGAGGTTAGGTAGATGAAACAGACAAGATCATTGATTTCTTGGAAGAAGAGATAGTTACTATAAGAAAGGATCTTCAGAAGAAGGACATGTTGTAAGGTCTCTCCAAATAGAGCCTTATGAAACATAATTTAAATATAGAAATGCTATCCTAAATTATTTACAGTTCATTATTCAGCATATTACAACTCACTATTCAACATAATTTAAAATTTAGCAGCATGAAAATGAATAACATATTCAACATAGTAAAAAAAATGAACAACAATAATAATGATAATACATACCTCTAACTGATGTTTTTGTTGTTCTCCAACTCTTCCCAAGCTGAAGCTCTGCCCAAAACTGACTAACCTCTCAGCCAGCTAGGAACAACCTATTTGGCTCCCTAGCTCCAAGTTTCCTTACAGTTTCCTGGCCCCCGAGCCCAAAATTCCTAGCAACAGGTGCCCCCTATGAAAGTCCTCAAGTCTGTAGGCACAAAAAAAAACAGATACAAAGTCCGCCCTCCTCCTCCCTTCTCCTTCCTCCAATATCAAAAAAATATTACCCCCAAACAAAAGAAGATCCCCTTCCTCGAGTGTTTCCCCTTGCCTTATCCTCCTTTCCCTCATTATTCACTACCTTATCCCCCCATTAAACTTCAACCACCTTATCCCCCCTTCCATAAATGGGTACATCTACCAATACACTAAGTCTCTAAAATAAAAATTAAAAATTTATTAAACTAAAATTCATTAAACTAAAATTCATTAAACAAATATTTAATTAATTAAGTAGGGTTGTTACATACACCGACCCTTTAGGAAAATTTGTCCCGAAGTTAAAGTATTTTATGATACAAGGGAAATGACACGTGGTTCACACATTCATATCCAATAAACAACATTATCAGTAAGTAAGCCAAGAAAACTCATACATACTAGTGTACATGTGCAAGAAATGCATGTGTAGCTAGTACATACAAGTCTCGTGCATGTACTAATAACAATAACTATCACCTCTATAGTAATTTATGTATCCATCCAATCCAATCAACAAGACTATTCATTGTATAAAAGATAATAAATCAATCAAATGTTTGCGAAATCCCTTAATTACAATAATCTAGCTCAACAATGTTTATTTAGACAATTGTAGTTTAGTTATGTAATTATGAATATACATATATACACATTTTATTTTTAGAAGGAAAAACAATAAATTCCACCATAAGGAAAATCTCCATACACTCTCAACTGTTTCTATTCATCCTTCCTCCCTAACTTACTTCCATCTTCCATTCCCATCCTTCCTCTACTGGACTATCTTGGAGCATCAACTATATTGACCTAACTCCAAATAGAACCCGTAAGCGGAAGTGTCACTATCTTGACCAAGCTTCCCCAACAGGCAACTAACAGTCATCATCACACATCTAGGGGAGATTGAACTAACATTGTCCTCCCATGACTCCAGGTTTCAGAGGATACATGATGGGAAATGTGTCTACCCCTCTTAATAGGACTAGGGTCCACACCCTACAATGGAATATACAGTGGCACCGTGTTTCTGGGAATTTTGTCATCGTTTATTCATTTTTTGGGCAGTCTCACCTCCTAAAAACCTGCACTGGTCCATATATCATAACAGTGCATTTGTACCAATATAATTTCACATACAAAGATTCATACCATATTTTTTCTTGGTCGGTGGTCATGACATCCACTTTTATTAAAATTATCCCTTGGCTATTTCATAGCCCATTGATATGCAAATTAGTCTATAACACAAACTCATACATATCTATGCATTATCATCATGTAATTTCATACAACCATAATCTCAATTCGGTATCCACATAACAACATATTTAATATAAAAGTTTTCAAGTTATAAATAGATCTCATAATATGCCCATAATTCAATTGACATTACTTGTTCATAGAATTTTCATTTACATAATAGATCGCATCATATACATCATCATTCAAATAACATTTAAACATTCATAGAATTTACATTCTCACAATAGATTGCATCATATCCATCATCATTCAAATAACATTTAAACATTCATAGAATCTACATTCTCATAATAGATCGGATCATATCCATCATCATTCAAATAACATTTAAACATTCATAAAATTTACATTCTCATAATAGATCGCATCGTATCCATCATCATTCAAATAACATTTAAAATTCATAAAGGTTCCTACGTCTTAAAAGTTCAAGTGTATCATTAATAGTTTCACTGTGAATAGAAAATAAAGGTGATTACGCCTCCGGAAATCCTAGTTTTCTAAGTCAAAAGGTGGTGTTACATACACCCAACCTCCGAGAAAGATATTCTCGAGGTGGTCAAAAAAGTGAGGGATAATCTCGTCGTAACGTCTCGGCATTCTCCCAAGTAGCAGATCCTAGACTATACTTGTCCCACTGGACCTTAACTTGGTCTACCAAACGGTTCCTGAGTTGTCGGACTCTATGGTCCAATATGCATAACGGTTCTACCATGAGGGTTCCCATGTCCGATACCTGCAAATCCTTCCAATTTAGTTTATGTGATTCATCAACAACATAATGACGTAGAACAGATACATGAAAAATATTATGAGTTTTATGCAAGTGGGGTTGCAGTACGAGACGATAGGCAACAAGTCCAATTTTCTCTTGGATTTTGAATGGTCCTATAAATCGAGGTGACAACTTTGTCCCCTTCCTGAACCGAATTTTACTCTTATTGGGTCTAATACGAATGAAAACTTGATCTCCCACTTTATATCTTCGGTCAGTCCTATGTGCATCAACATAACTTTTCTATCTATCATGTGCTTCCTTTAGTCTCTGCCTAATATGTATCACCTGTTACTTCATCTATTGAATCAATTATGGCCCGAATGTTACTCGTTCTTCTAATATTTCCCAGCTCAACAATGTTCTGCATGGCCTCCCATATAGAGCTTCGTAGGGTGGCATTCTGATGGAGCTATGAAAATTTTTATTGTAGGCGAACTCTACCAAAGGTAGGTACTTTTGATTATCCATAAGATACATCCTAAGAATGTCTTCCATGACTTGATTTACTCTCTTAGTTTTCCCATCTATTTCCAGATGATAAGTTGTGCTTATGTTCAACTGTGTCCCCAACGCTGACTACAAACTTGTCCAAAACCTAGAGGTGAATCTAGAGTCCCTATCTGAAATGATCTTCTTGGGTATCCCGTGAAAACGGATGACCTCACTTACAAACACACATACCACATCATCGACATTATAAGTGTCTCTAACCAGAATAAAATGAGAACTCTTGGTCAACTTATCAACTATCACAAGAATGGCATTGTGTCTATGATATGTGAGCAGCAACCCCATAACAAAATCCATAGAAATGACTTCCCACTTGGACATAGGAACATCATGTGGTTGTAGAAGACCTGTCGGGTGATGGTGGTCATCTTTCACTTGTTGACACTCTGGACACTTAGCGACGAAATGGATTACATCGTGCTTCATGCCTACCCATAAGAAGAGATTCCTCATGTTTGCGTAGATTTTCTTCACACCTGGATGCGCACAATAAAGTGCTCTATGGGATTATTTCAGTATAATTCTTTGAATATCCCCACTTTCGGGGATGTACATCCTTCCTCAGTATCTTAATAGTCCATATTATTCCAGGCTATATCCATCATACTTTGGATCTAATTGCCTCCCACTCTAGAGGTTTGGAGTAATATTTAAATACCAACTGTCTCCACGGAGTTGCGTCAACACACGTTCCCTCAGATTGACTTTTAAGGGTACCAAGGAGAAGACATGTGGTCTCCTACTCAAGGCAACTGCGACCACATTTTTATTTCCCTTGATGTATGAAATACCAAAATCGTACTCACTCATAAACTCACTCCATCGCCTCTGCCTGGCATTAAGATCCATTTGAGTGAAGAGATGTTTTAAACTTTCATGGTCCGTTTTGAGCTCAATGTTTCACCCCACTAGATAGTGCCTCCAAAGTTTCAGAACTAGCATTATAGTTGCCAAATCTAAATCATGAGTAGTGTAAAGCTCCTCATGTTTCTTCAACTTCCTTGATGCATACGCTATCACTCCTCCATCCTACATTAGCACGGCCCCCAACCCTTGCTTCGAGGCATCCGTGTAGACTGTGAAGTCCTTTTCCATATCCAACACTCATAGAATTGATGCACTCGTTAGTAACCTCTTAAGATCGATGAATGCACTATCACA
>SNQJ01S0121788.1:5096-32072 GCA_010110895.2 Picea sitchensis | reverse complement strand
CCCGAAATCGCGATACGCGATTTCGGGGTTTTCGTTGTCGAGTGAACTGGACATTTCAAAGTCCCAATCCCCGATTCTCCGATGGCTTATCTCTCTCGCAACTTCTATAGATCCGACGACCCTCGTTCTTTCAGGAAATTTGAATGGGATCCTACGGTCACTGACTCTTCTCCTCCTGATTATTGTTGCACGGCTATTCATTGCTATTGTCATCACTGCAACAACAACTGTACTTGTCATCAGCAACCATAATTGTACTTGCCATCAATGACAAGTATACGCTGATTTGCTTTCTGTTTAACTGAAATTGCCAACATAAGAATCAAATCTGAACACAAAAACTTGATAATGGAGTTCGTCCCTGGTGGACTACGTCTCCGGGTCCTCCTCTCAAAAAGGTAGGATTTTAAATTAACTCAGCAAAAGAATTTGGAAAAATACATAAGTATACCTCACTCTGGAATCAAGCTGTAGAATCTTTGCTCAGATCAGAAAATAGACAACATCATTGAATTCATGGCACCGAATTACCCAAAAATGACTGTCTCCATGCCTTAATCTGAATCTGGCACTCCCAGGCCCAAGAGAAACTTTGTCTCAGTTTCCATGCCCTGCAACCTGCTTCTTAATTCCCAAAAATTTCCTTGTAAACTGTGCTCAACTGTACCGTCATGCGCCTCCCTCTTACATTGGGAAGATTTCAAATTTTAAATAAAAATTGTGGCGATGTAAACAACGGAGGTTGTTTGGCCTAGTGGTTGGTGGAAACTATAGTTAAGGCGGATATATTGGGGGAGATCTCGGGGTTGAACCTGCGAGCCTCCCCTTTTGGGTGTTGGTTATAACTTATATGAAAATATATATATGTGGTTCCGCCAACTTAGAGGTAGTTTGGATATATATGTTGGGCCACCATATCTGGTGGGATTCCGCTAGATTTGGCAGACTCACCATTTTATTTTTTTGAAATTCAGTTCTCAGGCCCTCAATGGGAATTTTCTCACTACTATGTGGCAGCCAACCATTGGGCCACGCCAACCAACTATACAGTCACTTGCCACATCAATGTACGGTCTTCCACCTTAGTTGCCACATCATCCTACCACGCCAACTTCCATGTCAGCATATAGTCTTCCACGTGGATGTACAAAATGCCATGTGGTGCTTTTTCATTGGTCCACAGATCGACCCGAAAAATCCAAAAACAAGTGACACGTGGTAGCCTCTAGTGCTGCTATGTCACCATGATGATGTCATGTTGACATCAACATGACATGTGTCACCTCCTGCATGTGCCACATACATTGTATCAATGCTAACATCATCCGTACTAATGCTGACGTGAGCAGTACAAATGATGACTCATCCCATGCTGACTGGGCTAGGTTGACCAAACTTTGACCATGAATATATTTCGATCCGTAACTCCATTTGACGAGCCGTTTATGCCATTGGAAATCTTGAGACGAGCTCTTCGCGATGATGTCATTTTCACTGAGTTTTGAGGAATCTAAATTTTTCCCTTTCTCTATCTACTGAGGCCATTATGATCTTCCTGAGTTACTTCTGCGAGTTCTGAGCTATCCTTAGTCTTCTTTGGATCCTTTTTAGATCACACCTTCCCACTGAGAGATTTTTGGACCACCAAAAGCTTTCATCAATCAACAGATAAGTGAGGGAAGAGTTCCCTCACCTTGTCCTTCTCAATCCACTTTGCTTTGCTTGGATGTGTGCCCTTTAAGATTACTCAAAGATAATCAACAACACCCCTGCGTGAAGTCCTCGTCCTTCTGTCTAGGATGATATATTCCTTTAACTCATCCAAGTACTTAGGAGAAAACTCATCAACTGAAGGTATTGAAACTTCCTCATCCTAATCCATGATCATGGGAGACTCAAAAAGTTTCAATTTATCTACATTTACAACTGAGTAAATCTACATATAAGGTGGATATCTAGAAAAAAAGCATTGGTACCACTTTTCTCCAAAATAGTGAAGGGTCCATAATGAATGGGATTGAGTTTCTTGCGTTCACCCTTCAATCTCTCCTTGTTGATGTGAAGCCATACCCAGTCTCCAACCTGGAACTGATGATCAACCCTGTGTTTGTCATTCCAAGCTTTATATCGTGCTTGACTTTTCTCTAACTGTTCCCTGGCTGTTTGGTGTACCTGCTGGATCCTCTGGATGAACTTGTGGGCTCTGTATTCATTTTTTTCTTCATTTGAATCGACATCTCTCCCATACATCAAGTCCAAAGGAACTTTAGGTAGGTACCCAAAGCATGTCTCAAAAGGAAAACACTGAGTGGAGGAATGTAAGGCTTGGTTGTAAGCATGTTGTACATAGGGTATTTGTTCATCCCATAACTTGGGATGCTTGCTGTAGTAGTCTCAAAGAAAAAGTACCACTATTTTTTTTACAACCTCTGTCTGTCCATCAGTCTGTGGATGGAAAGAAATGTGTCTCTTCAGCTTGGTGTCCATTATTCTCCACAAGCTTGTCCAAAAATACCCAAGGAATCGAGTATCTCGATCCGAGATAATGGATGTGGGTAACCCAAAGTGAACCCAAACATACTGAAAGAAGAGATTAACAACCTTCTTGGCAATGATCTTCTTTTTACATGGAATTAAGATACACATCTTGCTGAACCTATCCACTACAACATACAAATAGTCATGACCCCCTTTCGACATTGGTAAACACCCTACAAAATCCATGGAGATACTTTCCCATGGATGGGATGGAGCAAGTAGTGGTGAGTATAGCCCCAATTTTCTATTAGTGGGATTACAAGTAGAACAGATCACACACCCCTTTACATATTTAGTTACAATTTCTTTCATTTGAGGCCAATAACAAAACCTATGCAAATGAGCCACATTTTTTCCTACCCCAAAATTCTCAGACACAAGAGAAGTGTGAGCTTCTCGTATTACATGGACTTGTTCACTTATAGGAATACATAGCTTTCCAAGATGGTAGAGTAGTTTTCCCTGCAAACAATAGTTCTCTACCTGTGCACCATGGGTTAGCTTCTCATATTCTTCTTTAAAATATTCATCAATGGCATATTGTTCCACATAACTATCATGAGATAAAGAATCATTCTTCAAAACAATATAATCATCAATAGGAGGTCTAGAAAGCAAATTAGCTACCTTGTTACTTGTACCCTTTTTGTACTTGATTACCAAATGAAATTGTTGTAGGAAACCCATCCATCTGTAATGCCAATACTTTTGCAGTTTGGTTTGTGCTTGGAGATACAGTAAGGGTTGGTGATCTGTATGTATGATTGTTTCCTTCCCTAACAAGTAGTTCTTCCATTTTTTTATGCTTTGAACTAATGCATACAACTCTTTATCATATGTAGGATAATTAACAATAACTTGGTTAAAAGTTTCAGAGTGGTAACATATAGGTTTATGATATTGCATCAATACTGCACCCATGGCATTTCCGTTGGCATCTATCTTGATCTCAAAGGGTTGTTGAATATTAGGCAGTGCTAATACTGGTGCAGTACTTATCTTTTCCTTCAAAGTGTCGAAAGATTTTTGTTGCTTTCTTCCCCACTGAAAAGTGTTTTTCACACTGGTTAAGGCATGCAAAGGAGCTGCTGTAAAGGATAAGTTTGAAATGAACCTCCTCCAATACTGGACTACACCTAAGAATCTCTGTATCTCGATTGCACTTTTGGGCTTAGGCCAATTTACAATTACATCAATCTTGGAAGGATCAATTTTTTATTTTCCTCCTCCTACAATATGACCTAAGTACAAAAGTGCAGTCTTACCAAATTCACATTTGGATAATTTTACATACAAATTTTCCCTCTGTAAAGAATGCAATACTTGCTTTACATGCCTCACATGTTCATCCCAAGTCTCGCTAAAAACAATAATGTCGTCTAAATATACAATCACAAAATCATCTATAAAATGCCTAAATACATCATTCATCACACACATGAAAGTTGTCGGAGCATTACAAATCCCAAATGACATAACTAACCACTCAAACAATCCTTGTTTGGTTTTAAAGGAAGTCTTCCATGCATCCTGTTATGCAACTCTGATATGATAGTATCCACTTTGCAAATCCAACTTAGTGAAACAAACAACAATCTTTAACTGATCAAGTAAATCATCTATACGAGGAAGAGGGTATCAATTTTTCACCGTGATTTTATTTAAAGCCTGGTAATCGAAACACATTCGTCGTGTGCCATAATTATTTGGAACCATCATGATCAAAGAACCACAAGGAGCTGAGTTAGGCCTGATGACCCCTTGATCCAATAACACTTGTACCTTCTTCTTGATCTCTGTCATCTCTACAACCACATCCTATACATGCCCACATTAGGAAGAGGAGAATCCCGCTGAAGATGTATTTCATGTTGGATTTCCCTCTTAGGAGGTAATCCATCTGGTTCCTGGAAAATATCATCATACTTAGAAAAAATATCAATTAATTATTTCTTACAATAATGATCACATCCTTGGAAAGCATCGGATGTTCCGACATATTTCTCCCTTATGACCGTGAGTACATATCTCTTATTAGTGTTTATGAGTATCTTCATTTGACCTGCACTAACAAGTGTTGTGTTTACCCTCATGTTGTGAGATCTAACAATATATTTCACTCCCCCCTTAGTAAGGTGGTGTTTGTTCTCATGATGAAAGAAGACTTCTTTTCTATCATAAATATAAGGACTCACCAACACTATGCCACATATATCAAGTGATACAACATCCAAATCTACTTCATCAATCAACTTTGAAGCAATAAAAAATATGATCCTACATTGTTTGGTGGCATTAAGTTTTTCTTTATCACATACCCAACTAAGAGGATAAGGCTTTGGATGTGGTTTTGTTTCAAGACCCAGGTTTTTGACAAGTGCTTCAGATATCAAGTTTACTTGGGAACCCAAATCAAATAATATATCTATCTTAGTGTGTTTAGATACAACTCTTATATGAAATAACTTATTCATATTTCATTCATTATCATGAGTTTCATTATTGGAATTTGAACTAGCATGAAGGGAATCTTTACCTTGTACTCCAACCACTTTGATCTTTCCTTCATCTCCTGAATCATAACTAAGATGTTGTTGCATTGTAGCAATGGTTTTTGTCTTCCCTTTTCCACAGAACTATTTCGGTCTCTTCTTTGGATGTAGTTTCCAACAATGTTCACCATCGTAACCACTTTTCTTGCAATGAGTACAAGATGGCTTTACTTCTTCTCTCTTTACCATGGTAGTATTCTTGTCCTTCCTTTTAAACTTCTTAAATGGCTTATGTGGAAGATTGGAAGGTTTTTTTGTGGGATCTTCTTGAACATGCTTTCCCTTGTTCTCAAGGTGAGTGG
The DNA here is from genome assembly GCA_010110895.2 of Picea sitchensis. NCBI lineage: Eukaryota > Viridiplantae > Streptophyta > Pinopsida > Pinales > Pinaceae > Picea > Picea sitchensis. The sequence continues at coordinate 26,680 of SNQJ01S0121788.1, read as the reverse complement.
CTTGCACACAAACTTCGTCAAGACTGGTGGGGTTAAAAAATAGCAAAGTATGACGAACATAACTGTGAAGTGTGCCAATATACTTCATTAAAGTTTCATAAGAATCCAAAGGAATTTTTAATGCAGGAGATTTCTTCCTAAATTATTCTTTGAAAATTTGTACAATTTGACCTTTACTTTGTCTTAAAGTTTTCCATTCCATCATTTCTTTATGTAAATAACCCAATGGATAAAATTGCTTCCTTATCGCTGATTTAAATTCCGACCATGAGGAAAGAATATTACCACACTTACTTCTGTCCTGAAGTTTTCTCTCCCACCATATGAGAGCGGTGCCTTCCAACCGAAGAGAAGCCAATTTCACTTTAACTTCCTCTTCATCAATCTATTGCAAATGACAATATACTTCAACATGTTGGATCCAATTATCTAGATTTTCAGGATTAGCATCTCCATTAAACATAGGTAAATAAAATTTTACATCAAGCTTTAATAATGGTTTCTTAAAAGAGGCTTTATGGCTAGAATGATGAGAATGATTAGATTGCTTAGAGGAAGAAGAACTAGAATTTGATGGTGAAGATGGAGGCTCAGGAGGGTCTCATCCAGTCCCTTGATTTACTGAAGCATCATCATCAACTTGTGCTTCCTTTTTCTTCCCTTTATTCGTCATCCTATTCTCGTAGTCTCCATACATTCGTTCGACCATTTCTGACATGCGATAAAAGACCATATGGAAGTTTTTCTCTTGTTCATCACACTTGTCCTCTTCTGCCATTTTCTTCCTTTAGTATGCATGACCAACTTCAGGATTGAAATTATTAAGAGTTCCTTCAACCTGTTTATGCTTGGCCCTAGTAAGCATTCACACTCAACAATTCATGTCAAAGATGACTGCTCTGATACCAACATGATCCAGGATCTTTTCATCGAAGTGACTTATAAATAATTGTATTAAATGAGCATAAATTAAAGTTTACCATTAAAGAAGGAAAAAATCAATAATGAAGAGACATAAGCATCAAATCTGAACATAAAAACTTGATAATGGAGTTCTCCCCTGGTGGAATACGTCTCCGGGTCTTGCTCTCAAATGGGTAGGCCTTTTTATTAACTTAACAAAAGAATTTGGAAAAATACATAAGTATACCTCATTCTGGAATCAAGCTACAGAAGCTTTGCTCAGATCAGAAAATAGACAACACCATTGAATTCATGGAGTCAAATTACCCAAAAATGACTGTCTCGATGCCTCAATCTGACTCTAGCACTCCCAGGACCAAGAGAAACTCTGTCTTGGTTTCTGTGCCCTACAACCTACAATTAATTCCCAAAAATTTCCTCATAAACCATTCCCGACCATACCGTCATGTGCCTCCCTACAACACTGGGCTGATTTCAATTTTTAAATAAAAATTGCGGAAATTTAAAAAATGGAGGCCATGTGGCCTAGTGGTTGGCATAACTATAGTTAAGGCGAATATATTGGGGGAGGTCCCGGGGTCGAGCCTGCGGGCCTCCCATTTTGGGTGTTGGTTATAACTTATATGAAAATATATATATGTGGTTCCTCTAACTTTAGAGGTAGTTTGGATATATCCATTGGGCTGCTAGATCTGGTGGGGTTCCGCCAAATTTGGCAGACCCACCATTTTATTTTTTTGAAATTCGGTTCTGGGGCCCTCATTGGGAATTTTCCCACTTCCATGTGGAAACCCATGACTGGGCCAAATGGCAGCCAACCATTGGGCCATGCCAACAAACTGTACAATGACCTTCCATGTCAAAGTAGGGTCTTCCACCTTGTTGGAGGTAGGCCAAAGTGGAAAGAAGGAGTATTTTAGGAAAGAAAGAACACACAAGGAAAGCGATAGCTGGAAGGAAGAGTAGAACACACAGATGCATGGAAGACCTAACGACACTAGGGTTAGGGTTTTTGAAATACATTGTAATGGTTGGCAAGCCAGAAACATAGAAATATATATACCTAGGTCTCATAGAGAGAGACTGATGCGAGGAAGAAGATGCGATTTAATATTTTGCTATATGACCTAATCTTGTAAACTGTTGAGCTAGAGAGGAAAAAGGAGGGTAGATCCTGAGGGTTAGATCACATGTTGAGGATCCTGGTGTGATCTAGTCCTCCTCATAATAGATCTTGACCCGACTGAGAAGAGATGTAAAGCACGCGGTGTTGTAGTTTGGAATTACTATAATAAAAGAGCTAAGAACCAGATCTTTGTGGATGTATCCCCCCGGGGGCAGGGGGGTGGGTGAACCACAGTAAAACCTATGTTATGTGATTGAATGCATGTGTTTCTTTACTGTCTTCAATAGTTATTGATATATCCAACCAATGAGTGGATTATATTGTATGCATGATCGTGAATGAAAATTTACTGTGTTAATAAGTTAAAATAGAATCCTCAGGGTAAATCCCTCAGATCCACACTCGATCCTGGTTTCAAACACCTAAGTATTGCAGCAACCCATTAAGACTATCTCGGGTGATACTGCGCAGTGCACTCTGTGCACTGTGTTGCCTTCTGGTTTACTAGGAGGGTCAATAGTTTTAGAGGCTTTGTTGGAACCCCAAGCAGACATGAACCTTGGGTCACTCAAGATAAAGATATAAACTTAGAAAGAATAATAACTATTGTCATAGGGGAAGACCTGGGGTTCAACGCTACATTAGTGCACCAACAAAACCCTAACTATTGGCCCTTTCAGCAACACCTGTGAAGTAGATGAAGTCTCCCCCGAGGTAGAGGCAGGGGTGGTTGCATGACTCAGGTGTCTGCAACCTTAGCTGGGACACAGATTTGTGATTATAAATCTTAATAAATCACTTAGCACTATCAGTCCACAATATACAATCAATAACCAGTTCACTGATAAAACAGGGCTTCACAACATTTACAACAATCTTGAGTATTCAAGCACTTAGCATAAGAAAATAGGTCAGATATGGTAGATCAAGCACTAAGCACATTCATATATATCAGATCTAAAATTCTACCCATCATGAGAACTCATCATAAGTAGATCTATCTAATCATCTCAAAGCACTTATAAAAAGAAGACATAAACACATCAAGACAAAGCACAAAGCATAACACACAGTATTTATGTGGTTCACCCCCACCCTGGGGCTACATCCACCAACTCTTCTTCTTTATTAGATTCTTCAATCGATTATAGCACAAAGCCACCAAAACCTTACTCCACGTAGGACATGAGATCTATGCAACTCGCTAGATCCTCCTTCCCCGATAAGATCTCAACACACAACCTTTCACAACCTCTTAAAATCACTTACACTTAGCTCTATAAGTCTCACACATTATGCACAGAGCCAAATCACACAGATCTAATTTTTCACATAGCAATTATGGCCCTTCCTTACATCACTTAGACTTCTATTTATACATACAAACTAGTACTAAACATGGGTAAACCCATGGGCCGACATCCCATTCTCATTACATTATCCCATAAACCCAAAAAGGACCCAAAAAGGGCCGAGATTTTGAAATCTCCGCTTCACCTTGCGCTCCTCCTTCGACAAGCTGTTGAAGTCCCAAAATGGTCAAACATGACCAAGTAACTCCCAAAACTTGGTCAAGGGCCAACATGCCCCCAACACTCACCTATGACTCGTCCCGAGTCACTCAAGTCTGAGCAGTTATGCTTCAAATGCCTCGAGCTTGGACCGAGCTGCTTCGACTTCCTGCTTTGTTGTGGCCTCTTGTTCGTTGAATTCTAGGATCACTGTGTCGTTTACTGGTCCTTCCAGGCGTTGTTCTGCAGTGATGACGAGCTGTTCTAGCTCTACCCGTTGTCTTTCGATCTCAGAAAACAACAGGCATGCCTTGTCTTGTACAGGTTGGATTCGTTGAGTGAATTCCATCACTTTTCTTTGGATCATATGGATATGCTGCTGAGATATTAATTGTTTGTGAGACCACTTTGTTCTTTCCACGGGCGACAGAGCCTTCAGCTGCGCTTGTAGCGTGTCTGCGTGCTGCTTCACTTCTTGGAGCTGTGATTCCAGCGTCTATAATTCCATATTCTCTGTAAGGTTTTCATATGTTTGGGCCCTCTGGTTAATCAATTGCTTGCATTCTGGTGCAAGAGATTTTAGTCTATCAACTATGCTGTGGGTAGTTGCTTCTGACTGGTCTCTTATCTCTTGTGGTGTCTCGGGCACTGCGCAGAGATCTAGGTCTGCGATTCATTGCTGGAGATTTTGGATTACTTCTTCAACTTGCGCCACCTTATGTGGAACCCGTTCTTCGGTCTGTACTTCGACGAATGTCATAGAGCGAAGTTCTCTGTTGACCAGTTCCTTTATCTCGAGTTTCTCTGCGAGCAACTGTTCCTTTCTTTATTGTAGCTATGCTTTTTCTTCATCCCATTTCACTTGTAGAGAAATATTTTCCTTTTCTGCAGCATTGCATTTCTCCTTAAGGTCTTTCTGTACTTGCACTAAATCTTGGGTGGCTTCTGTTGTTTCTCCTTGAGCTCGTCGAAGGTGAGCTTCAACTATTCAACAATGTGGTGTAACTGAGCGAGCTCATCAGCTAGTACTGGTGTTCCAACTGTCAGGGGTGTAGTGACTGCAGGATCTTCATGACGTTCAACAAGGTGGACTGCACAAGGTCCATAGTCCATTGCTGAGGGATGATCCTCGAGTTCTTTCCATTCATCTTCATCAGGTATTTATATGGAGCAAGCATGCTGTACAACTTCCTGTCTCTAAGGTTGAAGTCGCTAAACTTCAAAGATGTAATCTTATCCTGGTCTGCATGAACTGCACATATCCCCTTCAGAAGGTACACAGTGACCAATTCATATTCAAAATCTCTGGGAACACTATCTTGGTTTATTGCGCCACTCATAGGTGGTATATAAACAGGTAGAATTCTCATAATCATCTTAGCATTCATGATATCATCTCTGTGCTTTGTTCATTTCTCATCGACCGGTCGGGACAGTCTGGCTCGAGCAGTGGAGGGATATGCTTGCACATTTCTCATGGATGAAGCCTGTACACTTGTAGATAACCCTCTCTCTGACATGACTCTCTAAGTCATTAAATCGATCAGAACTTCCTCAACAATTTTCTCTGCAGCGCTGAGCTCGTCCAACATGCAAGCTCGGGGTTAACTAAATCGAGTTCGGGATTAAGTCAGATACTACAATAAAATATATGTCAACATGACGATGATCACTGTGCAATATAATATTAATCTGTGGGATCAAATTCACAGTTGACAAAAGTGTTCTCGGTGCGTGGCGCGATGGACTAAATAAGAAATTCGGCAACGGTCTTCTTGCAATGGGTATGAATCTTCTATTAATGTTGGTCTGTCCATTATGGTGTGCTACAATGGTATGTTGACGATCATTTATTTATTTTCTGTTCGTTCAGGGTGGAAGTCAAATGGATATATCGGGCCCAACGACTATATTGCTTTGCCACGGTGAAGTGCCATAGGTCATTGTTTTGATATCCCGACGAAGCTCCCATTCTACAAGTTTTTTTTTTCTGCGATGCCCCCTCTGGGGCCTTCTGTAACTTTTCAATCTTATCCCTCTTATTATTTATCTTTCTAGCCTTCTTTCTAGTAATTTTCAACTCGGTCTGTCTTTTTTCGTTCTGATTCCTATCTTCTTTTAGCGTTGTTGAGCTTATTTTCTAGGGTTCAAGAGTAACCATTCTTCTTCGTTAGGGATAGGTACTTCAGTCTTCAGTGGTTCTTCTAGTGTGCTTACAACCTCAACATCCAAGTCCCTAGTGTTAAATAGCTTCGATCTGGTCTCCTGCTCTTCAATTAAGTGTGTGATCCTTCTAGTCATGAAATCCACTAGGTCTCTCTCTTTCTGTTCTAGAACTTCTTCTTCCTTTCAAATCTGGTCTTTCTTAATCTAGGGCTTGCCTAACAAAGCTGGAAATGGGGCGCTGTTATCAATAAACTTAATAATTTCAAAATCTTCTTCTGTCGAAGTTCCATTGACACTCATAGGTAACTGAGCGATCCTTCCACATAAGGTTATCAATTTCCCTCTGAATAATCCTATTCCTCCTAGTGAAGGAATCATAGCAGGCCTTCCTAGGGTTTCCCAAGTTCTTTATGTCATGATATTCACCCGTGTTTTCTCATCCTGAACACAGTTAATGTCAAAATATCCTATTCCTACTTCTATTTGTCCTTTTTCTTTGAAGATCTCTGATAAACTGACATCTTTATGTTCATTCAGGGTCTCTTTCATCTGTATTAATACTTTCTCTGATTCTTTCTGGAGTTTTGTCATGATCTCAGTTTCTTGACCTTTCTCATGGTCTTCTTGTCCCATATTCATTTTTTCAAACTTAGCAATCATTCTAGGGCAATCCAATACTTCATGGTCCATAGCTTTGCAACAAAGACAACTAGGTTTCTTACCAGGGCAATCCTTAGCAAGATGTCCTGGTCTTCTGCAACCATAACAGAGGGTTAATCCTCTTTTTCTTTTAAATGATCCCCAACCTCTTCTGTACTTCACACTAGGATCATAGGAGCTAACCTGCAACAAATTCTTTCTAAGATCCTGCATCCATTTGTTAGTCCAAACATTCTTTCTATGCATAGGTATAACATATCTATCACTATTCTTATCATATCTATTCATATCAAACCTTCTTTCATCTATTAATGCCCTAGTTTTTAAGCTAGGACAGAATCTATCAAACATACCTATATCCATGCTTTAGAAACAAAAATTTCCACTTATCTTACTTTTATAGAGTACAAAGCTTTCAGATCTAGAACTTTTAACTATTCTTACCTTTATCAGAGGACAAAGGTTATATATCTTACCTCTTTTAATCAGAAAATTCCACTTTTACCTTTCTTAGAGCACAAAGCGTTCAAATATTGCTTCTTTTCTTCAATATCAACCTCTTTTCTTGCAGATATGACCTTTATTTCTTGGCACAAAGCTTCAGAGGTCAAGTAGGATGTTGCACACTAGGGCAACAGATCTATGCACAGAGATTCCATGGTTTCAGATCAAATATTTTCACAAAGCTTCTTCTTCTTTAGTTCCCAGCAATCACAGTTTCAGGTCCCGACAACGGAACCATTTGTTTGCATAGGGGCGGACCCGAGGTTCAATGCTACAACAATGCACCAACAAAACCCTATATACCGACCCTTTCGGAAACACCTGCGAAGTAGATGAAGTCTCACCCAAGGTAGAGGCAGGGGTGGTTGTAGGACTTAGGTGTCTGCAACCTTAGCCGGGACACAGATCTATGATTATAACTCTTAAAAAATCACTTAGCACCATCAGTCCACAATATACAATCAATAACCGCTTCACTGATAAAATAGGGCTTCACAACATTTACAACAATCTTGAGTATTCAAGCACTTAGCATAAGAAAATAGGTCAGATCTGGTAGATCAAGAACTAAGCATATTCGTATATATTAGATATAACATTCTACCCATCATGATAACTCATCATAAGTAGATCTATATAATCATCTCAAATCACTTAGCAAAAGAAGACATAAACACATCAAGCCAAAGCACAAAGCATAACACACAGTATTTACGTGGTTCACCCCCACCCTGGGGCTACATCCACCAACTCTTCTTCTTTATTAGCTTCTTCAATCGGTTACATCACAGAGCCACCAAAACCTTACTCCACGTAGGACATGAGATCTGCGCAACTCACTAGATCCTCCTTCCATATAATACTACGCAACAACCATATAATACCCTGCAACCACAATACAACACAACGCAACCACAATACAATACTGCACAGTACAATCAAGTGCCTCAGTATAACACGCCGAGAGGAGATCGAGCTGGATATAGAGGTGGACAACAAGCGCGAGTAGGCTTTGGAAGAGGTAGAGGACCAGTGGTATGTCATAACTGTCAACAACTAGGACATTATGCAAGGGAATGTCCACTTCCACCAGAAACTTGTATGTATTATCGCGCATCAGACCATGAGACAAAATAATGTCCAACACTATTAGTAAAGATCCAGGAAAAGAGGAATCAAAACAATCAAAACTTTCAATGGATTTCAGCAGAAGCGAGGGATGAAGGATGAAACATTAACATAGTTACGTGCGGAGGAGCCAAAACAAGAAATGACGCAGCTCGACAAGAACCAACACAACATCAGTGGGTAAAGAAGAATGTCGAACCAAGGAGACAGTTCAATGCACAGAATGAGAAGGACACATTTAAGAAATCCAGACAATAATTATTGAAGAAATACACTGCATCGACTTCAATTGCGTAGCAGAGCAAGGAAGCACTAGAGTACAAGATGCCTCCATTGTTCGATCATACCAACTAAATACAACCCATGGGACAAGTAAGTACAATCAAAGGATTTTTTCAATCATGTGTAAAAGTATTGAATGATCCATCATCTATCAAAATATTTCAAACTATATTAGAAAGATGTAGCATAGATTCAGAAGGAAAACTAGAACAAAAACCAATCAATCACCTACATACAAGGAGAAGAACAAGTAGGGAGTTCAGGTTGAATTCCAACATCAGAGATTTCAACATGGGAGATATCATACTGGATCCAGGTTCTAAAGTAAATGCATTACCCAAGAAGACATGGCATTGTATGGGAGAGCCCACATTAGAATATTCACCTGTTCAACTGAAACTAGTAAACCAACACAGAGTGCTACCAATTGGTAGACTGAAAGGGGTGACAATAGACCTGGATGGAGTGCACACTAAAGCAGACTTTGAATTAATTGAAATAGTGGATGACACAACACCATATCCAACGTTGCTTAGCTTAGATTGGGTGTTTGAAAACCAGGCCATAATAAATTTGAAGACACGAAAAATGAAATTCGATTCAGGTGAGTATAGGGTCATTGCAACATTAGACCCATCAAAAGGGGAAAGGTTTGTAGAACCTACTTATTGAGACTTAGAGGAAATCAACCAGTTGTATAGAACAATAGCACGTGATGATGATTATGTAAACCCAACTACAGGCGGGATACTCAGTTGGCGGAGCATTACTTCATGTGTGATAGACCCCGATACAGGTTTAGAAAACTAGCAACAAAGGCTACAAGAAGTTTCCATAAGAAGGTTCGCAAGAATAGACCGTGTAGTAAGATGGGTAGGTACGAAGATAAGGGAACCACCCAGTTTCAATAGAGTGAATGATACAGAAGTATTCTTGGCACAATACGAAGATGAAGTTTTATAAAATCAGAGACTCTTGGCACTTGATATAGCACTCAAGGCCACACCTAAAAGATTGTGGGGCACACACAAGGAAACAATCATATATTGGTACCAATGTAAGCAGTTACTACGCATAAGGTTTGGCACAGAACAAAAAAAAAAACAAATACTATAAGGTTTCGGTAATGAACAAAAAAAAAAGAAACATAAGAATGATGGACAGGGGGCACCAACGAAACACTTGGAGAAGTGAAAAATGTTGTGGAAGATGACACCCCCAGAGGAATGGACTCATCATTTCATACATACTTTAGAGGGATACCAACAAACTGGTATACAGACCAGGAACTATGCAAAGGAACTGCGAGCTGGACGATATTGCAACATAATTTTGCAGTCACTTTATCATTTGATCATGAGAACCCCAACATATATGCAACTCTTAAGTAGATAAGAGGGGTGATATTCATTAAGGAACCAGAAGTCAAACTCATAACAGAAGAACAACAATGGAACAAACAAACAGTCAAAGAAATGTTGTCATGCTACCATGTTCAAGAAGAAGCACCAGATGAAGACGATTCGCGCGATATTCAAATCGAGGAAGCAGAAAGAGAACAAGAAGTGGAAGGTCCACCTCTAGAATCAGAAATGATTGCTGTGCCGATCAAGGTGAAGAAACTTAACATTGGGAAAGTTGAGAATCCCAAAATGGCCAGCATTGGAGATTACTGGGATGAGCAAACAATAGAAAGCATAACAGAGTTACTGCATGAGTACAACGACTTGTTCCCACAATGTTTACAGAAATGAAGGGTATAGCGGGAGAGTTAGGAGAAATGAAGATACCACTCAGAGTTGAAGCGAGGCTATTCAGACAATGAACATACAGACTAAACCCGATATATAAGTAGAAAGTTAAAGCTGAGATCGACAGGATGCTCAAAGCTGGAATCGTAGAACCTATGGAGGAATCAGAATGGATAAGACCAATGGTAGTTTAGGAGAAAAAACAAGGTGGGATGAGAATATGTGTCGACTTGAGGAAGTTGAACGATGCATGCCTACATGACCCGTTCCCTACACCTTTCACAGATGAAGTGTTGGAGAACGTAGGAGGACACAAAATTTACTCATTCACTGATGGATTCTCAGGTTACCACCAGATCAAGATAGCACAGGAAGACCACGTTTTCTACAGAATGGGGATCCTACCACTACATAGTCATGCCGTTTGGACTGAAGAATGCACCAACAATATTTTCCAGAGTAGTCATCGCTGCATTCAAGGAGTTTATCCACCAGTTTCTAGAGGTATATTTGGATGACTGGACAATCTATAGCTTATTAAAACACCATGTAGAGGTCTTAAGGATGATGTTATAAAGATGTAGGAAGTGTCAGATATCATTAAACATCAAGAAATGCATATTCAGAACACCGTTTGGGATACTATTGGGCCACATAGTGTGCAAGCAAGGTTTACTAGTAGGTCCTGCAAAGATCACAATAATTGTTAACTTGCCACCACCAAAGACAGTCCGTCAATTAAGAGAGACATTGGGTTACACAAAATACTACAAATTTTTTATCAAAGGGTACGCACAAATTATCGCACCAATGGAAAAACTGTTAAGGAAAGATACAAAGTTTTAGTGAAATAAATATTGTCAACACGGTCTGGATATGTTGAAAGAAAAATGGTCACTGTGCCAATACTAGTCTTTCCAGACCGGAAGAAGACATTCCATGCACATGTAGATGCATCAACCATAGAAGTTGGAGCTATCTTGGCACAACCATGAGTGGGAGATTTGGATCAACCTATAGAATTTGTGAGTATAAAACTACCAGAATCAGAGAAGAACTATAACACCACAGAGAGGGAAGGCCTAGCTATGGTCTATACATTGTAGAAATTTAGACATTACTTATTGGGAAAACATTTTAAGATGTTCACAGATCACTCATCCCTTAAATACCTAGTCAACAAGCCAGTGTCGGGGGGGAGAATCTGTCAATGGTTACTACTATTTCAAGAGTTTGATTTTGAAGTAATAGTCAAGCCAGGAAAGCTGAATGCAAGACCTGGCCACTTATCAAGGGTCACGAATGACGAAGAACCTACAAATTTAGAAGACAACTTTCCAAACACACAATTATTTTCCGTCCGGATCGCTGATGAATAATTTGCAGATATCATTCAGTACTTAAGTACAGGTACTGCGCCACAAGAATATAACACCATATAGAAGAAGAACCTGGTAGTCCTGGCTGCTGACTATCAACTGATTGCAAGACATCTATACAAAATGAGCACAGATATGTGCTAGAACAGGAAAGACCAAGGGTTTTAACAAAATCCCACGAGGGAATAGGAGGAAATTACACAGGAAAAGATACCACACAGAAGGTATTGTGCACAAGACTATGGTGGCTGACCATTTGTAGAGACTCGAAAGAGTACTTCCATAGATGCGATGTCTATCAGAGGGTTGGTAAACCCTATAGAAGGGATGAAATGTCATTACGACCACAAGTAACTTTGCAAGTATTTGATATATGGGAAATAGACTTTGTGGGACCAATCAACTCACTAGCCAAAAGAATAGGAGCAAGGCACATTATCACCGTGACAGAATACATGAAGAGATGGGCATAAGCAACACTAGTGAAGGATTGCAGCGCATAAACAACAACACATTTTCTATTTGAACAAGTAATCATGAGATTTGGTTGCCCCAGAATTTTGATGAGCGACCACGACACTCACTTCATTAACAACACTATCAAGGCTATGACTGAAGAGTTTGAATTCCATCATCAACAGAGCACACCATATCACCCACAAGAAAATGACACAGCAGAAGAATTTAACAAAATCCTGGAAAATGCGCTGACAAAGATCTGTAATGTCAACAGGGATGATTGGGACCTCAAAATAGCAGCAGTATTGTGGGCATATAGGACCACATGAAATAAGTTGATAGGGCACACGCCATTCAAACTGGTATATGGACAAGAAGAAGTGGTGCCATTAGAATTTCTGGTACCTAGTCTGTGTGTAGCAGCGATTACGCACATGATGGAATGAGGTCACCGTGTAGTTAAAAAAACCACGACAGTCGACCACCCACAACTTGAAAGTCAGAATGCAGTTAAAAAAAAAAAATTGGATACCAAATGGTACCAATAGAGGTACAATGCACCAAAATGAGTAATAACATGCACACTTAGGAATACAAACCTGGTGAGAACAAGGCCAATGGTCAGTTCAAAATGGAAACAAGAGGGAAAGGTAAAGATGATAAAAGAAGTACTAAATGATGAAGGCAAGTGGACTTGAATGCCGAAAATGAATGATGAGACGCTGCATTAGTCGTGCAAACTGGAGACAGTGAGGGAGAGTAATGGAAAGTACGAAGGAAACAGAGGTTCATTGAATCTGTAATAAAGGTGGTGTCTTTGACAAGATTCATATGATGCCCATACAACAGAAGGACATGGGAGAAAAGAGCCTATTGCGAAAATAGAAGAGACAGAGGACGATAGAGCATACAAAGCACATAGCGAAGTTCACAGAGGTTACAGAAGATACTGAGCTCCATGAATGACTAGATTTTCCACCATGGCACCACCAAAAAAAGTCGAATCGAGCCAGATTTCCATAAAATCCAGAGTTAGGACTAGGGAACAGGTATAATAGCAGGAAAGAGAAAAAAATCCGCCAGAGGTCATCAATGTCGATGAAATCCCATCACCATATACAACACCAATGAACCCCACACCCATGGTAAAAGAAACCCAACATACAACACATGAGGGCATGAATGTGGATATGCTGATAGAGGAACAAGGTCAACAGAACGAGGGCACATGAAGCCAAGCCCAACCAGAGAACCCTGAAGAAGCTCAAAAAGTCAATGGGATGACACCCAAGCAGGCATAAGCATTCAAACACGATGAATCATAGACAACTGTGTCGGATCATCCACAGGAAGGAGAAGTGGAAGATGATACGGGCCAACGACGAAGAATGATCAATGGAGGCTGGAACCTTGAGTCAACCACCATTGCAAAAGGACAAGCAATAGGTACCTAGGTCACCACGCAAGCAACCTGTCACAACCATTGTTTTTTCGTGTATACCAGAAGGGGTATGGGTGAAATCAAACTTGTTAGGTTATGTCGAGAAGCTAAAATACTCAGATCATGATGTAACAGACATGGAAAAGTTCCTGGAGTTTGCGAATCAAGTCTACCTATAGACTGTGGGTCTGGATGCATTTGGGGAACTGGTTAATCAACCACTCCATTGGGCAGCAGGATTGGCAAAAACGAGGATTTTAGGTCTGCTAGAACTACAACACTTTGGCAGAAGAAAGTATGCAAGTAGTTGCATCAAACAATTGATGGTGATCACACATGGTGGAGATATATGGTTGGACAAGCTCATCTCGATAGACGTAGATATCATTGCGCACATCATAGGTTTTCCATCATGGGGCATGGATCCCGCGCAATTTCTCAACGATAAAACAAAAAAGAAAGCACTCACGGAAGAGATGAAAAATAAATACGACACTGACAGGGGGACGCGAGGAATCATCAATAAATGGATCAGTGACATGGAGAAAAAAATGGCCGCAGAAATCATGGCCTACAAGATGCTCAGAAAATGTCGCAAGGAGGAAGTCCCAGCTGGAGTTGTCTCAGTTGCTGCACAGTGTGCCGAGGGCACCACAGTTAGCTTGACCCCTTATCTATTGAATTTGTTTCTGGATGACTGCAAGGATGCACATGATATAGGAACATAATTTCACTACTCATGGCTGCTCATGCTGATAGCCATTGTGGGGTGGAAGGAATTGAAATATGTATTTTTTGCCACCAGACCAAAACCTAATCAGGGAGAAAGATATTTATTGTTGGGTGCCACGTCAGACGTCAGGAACAAAAATATGAACACATCCATATTCAAAGGATATCTACGTGATCTACAAGAGGCCATCGCCAACCTCTGGAGAATAACATCACAGGTTGTTGCGTACTATCGATACATCACCAACTTCAAGGCCACTCGACATGTGATGTGGATACAGGCATGGAAGGACCCCAACAAGCAGTGGCTACAATTGCGCTATTGTATCATGGAGGGAAACATAGAAATAGATATCAAGGACTGGGAAGACGATTGGAGGATTCCATTCCTCAATCAAGACATACCTGCAAGAATAGAGGAAAATGAGGCAGGGCAGGGAGAGACACAAACCCAGGAATTCCCAGTGCCCAAGAAATAAGGACGGGCCAAGCCAAGCCAAAGCAGACGAAAGAGGGGACATCCAAGATAGGAAATCAAAAGGGGAAGAAGAATAATACACATGCGCCCCAAGTACAATAGAAATAGGCTAAGGCAACGCAGGGGACTACACCAAGTACCAATCCACAAGAACCAAGCATGACTAAGAGACCAACTACTCAGACGGGAGGTGCACGCAAGAATATGAAGGCACATAGAAAACCTCCAGAGTACACGATTACCGAGGATGATGCAGACATGATAGCCCAAATGGTTCAGGATTGTACATCTGAGGATTTTAAGAATGTTGTGCACTACATGGACATAATTCAAGAGCAGTTGGAAGACATATGACAGTTCCTCAAGCATATCGGGGAAGCACAGGAAGTAGGCAACAACATAGGAATAGGGCCATCAACATCACATACAAGAGAAGAACCTGAATCAAGTGAGTGGGATATAGTCTACACAATACCACAACCAATTGCAACATTTCACATTACACCTAGCATGCTATGCATGGATGAGATCGTGGGGCAGACACCCCTAAAGGACTTAGCTCAACTCTAATTGGTATTGTCACAGATACCATCCAAGGCTCTACATAAATTACAGGTTAGTGTTACCCAAGAGGTACAGTCTCATGCACACACAGACAAAGTCAAATTACAACAGGTAAAGGATAAACGGGACAAGATGGAATTGATATATGAGAAGGCCAAGCTCGAGACCCAAGAGGAGAGGGCACACATGAACATATTGGAACAAAAAGTGGCAGTAACTTATGAGAATATTCCAAAGGGCACTCAGAGGGCCGAACTCAGAGAAACAAAGAAAATTGATCAGATCACGCAAGAAATCGATCAATATCAATAGGAGATTGAGAATCTCTGTGAGAAAATCACACCTACCACTCCACTGGAGATAAGGGATTAAAGGAAGTAGGAGGCAACATAATAACTACAGGATATAGAGAGACATGTTAGCATAATAAATGACTTGTTCGACAAAGAAGCATAGGTCTGGATGAAGCTAGAAGAGGATCAATAGGTCGAGCAGTGGGATAAGGAAGAAGAACAGATAAGCATAGCTATCCATGACCTCAACTAGAGGAAGAAGACAATGTCCATCACAGAGCGTGTCAAAGGGGCACAGGATATGAAGAAAATACAAGAAAAACTTACCATTGTGCAGACACAAAAAAAGGAGCGCCAAGATCAAATGGAACCATTTCAAGAGTGAGTAGTAGAAGTCATTTCACAAGCAGAGGAAGCCAAGAAATGAATGGCACAGACCCAGACAGAGTGTGCAGGGTTGATCAATGACGAGATTGTAGTGCAGACAATAGTTCCACTCAAGGAGAAGACTACGTGAGCTCAAACAAAAGCAACAAAGCTCAAGGAGAAGTTCCAGGCGATCACCAAGGAGATCGACGAAGCACACAAAGGTTAGGTGGCTTGGGATGAGCCACATGTCAGTGTTGGGGGCCTGTTGGAAGTAGGAAAAAATGGAAAGAAAGAGAATTTTGGGAAATAAAGTACGCACGAGGAAAGCGACAACTGGAAGGAAGAGCAACACACATGCATGCATGGAAGACCTAACGATGCTAGGGTTAGAGATTTTTCAATACATTGTAATGGTTGGCGAGCCAGAAACATATAAATATAGATACCTAGGTCTTATAGAGAGAGAGAGTGATGTGAGGAGGCAGATGCGATGTAATATTTTGCTATATGACCTAATTTTGTAGACTGTTGAGATGAAGAGGAAAAAGGAGGGTAGATCCCAAGGGTTAGATCACATGCTAAGGAGATTGGTGTGATCTAATGTGCCTCATAATAGATCTCAACCTGACTAAGAAGAGTTGTAAAGAACGCGATGTTGTAGTTTGGAACTACTATAATAAAAGAGCTAAGAACCAGATCTTTATGGACGTAGCTAAGGGGGGGTGAACCATGGTAAAAAATGTGTTATGTGATTGAATGCATGTATTTCTTTACTGTATTCAATAGTTATTGATATATCAAACCAATGAGTGGATTATATTTCATGCATGATCGTGAATGATAGTTTATTGTGTTAATAAGTTAAAATAGAATCCTCAGCATAAATCCCTCAGATCCCCACTCGATCCTGGTTGCAAACACATGAGTATTGCATCCTCCCATTAAGACTATATCATGTGAGACTGCATAGTGCACTCTATGCGATGCGTTGCCTTCTGGTTTACCCGGAGGGTCGATAGTTTTAGAGGCTTTGTTGGAACCCCAAGCAGACATGAACCCTAGGTCACTCAAGATAAAGATATAAAATTAGAAAGAATATTAACCAACACACCTCAAATGCCACATCAACCTTGCATGTCACCTTCCACATCAGCGTATGGTCTGCCACATGGATGTATGGACTGCTACGTGGCACTTTTTCATTGCTCCACGGATCGACCCGAAAAATCAAAAAATGAGTGACACGTGGCAGCCTCTGGTGCTACCACGTCACCATGTTGATGTCATGCTGACACATGTCACCTCCTGCATGTGCCACATATACTTTACGGATGCTGACATCATCTTTACTGATACTGGTGTCAGTAGTACAGATGCTAACTCATCCTGTGCTCACTGGGCTATGTTGACCAAAATTTGAACGTGAATATCTTTCGATCCGTAACTCTGTTTGGCGAGCCATTTGCATCGTTGGAAATATTACGACGCGCTCTTCACGATGATGTCATTTTCACTAATTTTTTAGGACTCTGAATTTTTTCCCTTTTTCTATCTGCTGAGGCCATTATGAGCTTCCTGAATTGCTTCTACGAGTTATGAGTTGTTCTCAGTCTTCTCTGGGTCCTTTTTGGATCATTTGTAGTTGGATGTGTGTACCAAGAATAAAGTTTGTAAAGTGGTATACAACTTCACCTAGTCTATATTCTTGAAATACATAGCCACCTTTCTTCCACTTTCTTTCATCCTGTGTATGATATTCTCCTTTAATAACCATTGATCCAATAAAAAATCAATTCCTTCAGAGTGTATTACTGATCACATGAGGTTATGCTTTACCTCTAAGCAACGTGCCAACCAATAATCAGTGTCCCATTCAATACCTCTTGGTGCAACCACTACGTATATGTTCCCTGAAAAAAATGGAGTGCCAACACGTGAGTCCACTAGATGACCAAAGCATAAAACATTGATAATAATTGTTCAAAATTTAATAGAAGGTCTCACCGAACCTGGTAGTACAAGATCTGAGATGTGACCATAATATATTGAAATATTTTATTGGTCCTCCTATAACTGTGATAATTCCATAGTTATACGTTTACCAATGGGGTGTGATACGCGATCCCATCTATCAACCCAGTCTGTTGATTCATAATCATCCCATCCATTACTACTACATGGACCAAAAAAGCAAGAGAGTTTTCTTCTCCATATTTCAACTATTGCATTTTTTGATGTTAGAAATGAATGGAATCCATGCGTGCCCTAGATTGTTTTGCATTCATACCACTATGGTCGATCTACATCGACCACCTCCAAAAAATATCTATGTACATGTATTTTCTTGTGTGATTGGTATTCACGGGTTCTTGTTCCCTTTCCCATTACTGAAGAACACCATTCAACAATTTATTTTGCATCTTGAATGAGAGAATTATTTGTGAACTTCATTTATTTCTTGCGTAATGCTCTTTTTATGCATGCGCCTACTCCATCATGATCCATTTTCCCGTGCTAGGACTCGAAATAGTTCCAAATGTGTGGTACCTTGATTTTTTTGTGAAACATACACAACCATTAAAATACACGATCATTTTTTAATTGACTTGTGCAATCATCTGACCAAATCCAGTGTTGATCCATCTGTATGTTCTTTTCCTTAAGGTGATTGTAAAACAACTGAAAACAATGTTGTACAAAGGATAAGTCATGGAACCAATCATATATTATGTAGAAGTGATACTCATTCAATATAAATCCGTTTTCTTCATTATTATCTGGCCCATGCATGTATGTAATATGGACTATTATGCTGAACTTCTCTAAGTGATAATATTGGATTTGAATCTCATTTTGAAGTTTAAGGGTGTAGTTCTCAGAAAAATGAACCATTGATAAGATAGTACCAACGAGAAATGTATCTCTGCATATTCTAAAATGCTCGTCCTTCCATCGAGCCACATGGACATGCTGAACATATTGTCATGTCTTTTCGATGAATTACTTAATGACGTAACATACTCGTACCTGGGAAGTCACCAATTATATATTTTTTCTTTCCTTCCCTCCATAAATATCATATGAGACATATTTAAATCTTTTCAAGAAAACCTCCTTCCTCCCCAATTCATACTCATCGCTTACATGGATGCAATTTCTCAATAATACAATTCCACTGCACCTAGGGCATATCCCATCTAAGCAATATTTTTGATAAAATGTACAACCCTCTGGCCTTGTACACAACATGCTATGAATAAAGTCTCTATATGATGATGATGACAATATAACTGAACATTCCTGCAAAAGGGTGTTATGCAAAACATGAAAAATAAATATATATGTGTCATAATAATAACCATACTCAATGTGATATCTACAACATGTGCTACAAATTGTGTTTATTCAAATAGACTAAGGATTGCATTTATGGAAAGATCTTTGGCCCAAGTTAAGTGCACTACATTCTATCCGAAATCTCTTATACAATTTTGTCTGTGTAATGTCTAGAAAGTGTTTAATATGGGGTTCACGGTCTCTATATCCCCTTATATTTTTGGTTGGAATAAGGCCTAGTGTTCTCATTCCATGAATCTTGTACTAGTCCCTTAACTGCTCCAATTAACTTCATGTCATACCGAGGTAGCCTACCAATGAAGGCCCAAAAATATTTTGGGTCCATTGTGTCGAGGATATCTCACATATGAGAATACTTTCTAAGGGTTTTGATGTTGCATTTCATGAGATGAGAGGTTTGTTGTAGAAAACAATTTTTTTTTGTGATATTGTTAACAATTGATTGTGACAAGACATGTCGAGCTGCATTGGAGTATTTAGAATGATATTTCTTACCAATTATTTGAAAAGAATATACAAGGTTCCTAACAATACAATGAATTGTTTCTAATCTTTTGACTATTTTGATGCCTAAAACTCTCTTAACAAAAGTAAAACTTCTATATTTTAGCAAAGCCAAAAATAATTGACATTTAGAGACATCGGATTTTGGTTCAAAATAGTCTTTAATGATTTTACAAGAATGATAACAAATAGTATGGTTAGGTAACTTACCTTCAAGTGATTCTAGACCAATTTCATCCACTTGAATGCATTTAGGAGTTCTTCACTACACACTGCTTAATCTAGGTAGGGACGATGAACCTCTTTTCCTGCACTCTTGACCTACCTGCTGTGGAGTTAACAATGTTGCAATTATTTCCCCGTCAATCACTAGTGGATCAATTATGGGAGGAGAGTGGACACAAGATTGACTAGTTTATGGAATGTCTAACTGTCCAACAAGAGGTTTCACCACATGAACTTCTTCACCACATTTTTGTGCACCAGTTTCCTCTCTAATTTCATCCATTGTATAATCAACTCCAAGAAAATACTCCATCATATGGTCATCCACAACAAGTTGTCTTGATTAGATACTACATGGATTGGTCTCTACTAAACTCTTGTTCTTTGCTTGTGGCAATAGAGGAGAAACAACAATGACATCTATTCGGCTAGAAATTGGATTTCCCTCTTCTGAAAGCCTACACTTTAACATACACAAATTTTCCTTCTCTCTTTCTTCTTCTAACTTTTTGATGGTTTTATCTTTCCTCAATGATTTTATTTCTCGAATCTGTCAGTTCTCCATGTTTAAAGAGAAAAATTGGTTTCTAAGCACCCCACCAAAAATTTGTCTTAGTATTACACAATAAGGATCAACTAACAATTCCAATTCCAAGTGGACAAATTTGTATTCGTATTAAAAACGAAAACACAACTAATAATTCCTATTCCAATTGGACAAATTTGTCTTGGTATTACATAAGAAGACGCAACTAACAATTCCAATTAGATAAATTTGTCTTGGTATTACACAATAAGACACAACTAACAATTCCAATTGCAAAAATTTGTCTTCCAATTCCAGGAAGACACAAGAAGACAAAACCAATTATTCGAATTCCACTTGGACAAATTTTTTCTTCCAATTCTTCCCATAATTGTCTTGCAATAACACAAAAATTGTCTATGAATTAAATAACAAGACAAAAAAACCCAAAACCTGTCTATTCTTTCTATTTTTGTGTGCAAATGTCGGGCATGCACATGTAGGGATTGAGATAGGTGAGGTAGAAGAGTGTGTTTGGCACATAAAAATTCCCAGCAGGAATGTGTGCGTGTTCCTAAAATGTGTGCGCATTAAATCACGTGCACGTTCTAGGAATGTGCATGCGTTCCTATTGGGCATGGATGAACGCACAATCACAAGGATTTAAAGTCACAAGAACGCATGCATACTCTTAATGCAATGGATATAACATTTATTATGAATCAACCATATTTCTGAATAAAAATGTATAGGGTTTTTGGGACAACTAGGATCTAAGGGCTTAGGATTGAAAGTTTTTTAAAGTATTGAGTAATGGTTAAAGTACCAAGATGTGGGTGATTTGGGTGCAAGGGTTGTGGGGCCTTTAACAAGAGGTATATGCATAATGAACTTAGGGATCGAGTGTGGAGGGGGTTAAGGGTTGACTATAGGTTATACCTAGGCTTAAATGGAGCTAGGGGTTCTAGGTCATGGTCTAGGTTATGGTCATGGTATAGGTCTAAGTCATGGTTTAATTCTAGCTCTAGCTCTATTTCATGGTCTAGGTCATGGTCTAGGTCTAGGTCTATGTCATGATATATGTCATGGTCATTGTATAGGTCTAGGTCATGGTCTAGGTCTTGCCATGTCTAGGTCTTGTTATGTCTAGGTCTAGGTCTAGGTCTTGACATGTCTAGGTTAAGGCCATTTCTTTCCTTGCAATG
>SNQJ01S0121786.1:13901-39446 GCA_010110895.2 Picea sitchensis | reverse complement strand
GACTATTCACATGACTTGACAATATGGGAGGGTTTCTAGACTCAAAGATCACTCACACAACCACTCTATATATCGACCCATCTGGTCCTCATTTCGTTTTAATTTTCTAGGTCAAATTTTAAAGGAAAAAGATATTAAGACATTGTACTAGGGATAAAGTACATGATGGGCAATAGTGACCTGTGAATGGGGCCAATGTTGAATTTTTTTCAAAATGTTTTTTTATGCACTGATATTTGAAATGGATAGATTGTTCACATGCCTTGATGATATGGGAGGGTTTCCAGACTCAAATATCACCCACACACCCACTCTTTATATTCATCGTCAGTGTCGTTCAAAACCAACACCATGCCAATTAGGCCCATGATTTTGGATGTGGAAAGAAGAAGGCGATAGATGAGATTTTGTATTTAAATAATGATTCCGTACTAATATTCTTTATGGAAAATCTTGTTTGGGGATTAACTATCCATAATTAACAGTTTATGAGAAAGATAGTGCTTTGAAGCGAAACCCCTGTCATTGTTACTAGGGTTTCTTCCACCCACCACCCCTTGCCATGGCCTCTGGATCGAGGGATCAATATACTCCACAACCTCCCTCACCTTCAGACCTTTCTGTGTTCCAAGAACTACTATCTTCATACATGAAATCAACAAAAGGAAACCCCCAGTCATGTTTTGTTAAAAACCTTGATGAGATCCCGAAGGTCTTTGTCCATTCCCCTTCCTCACGACCATTCGCCCTAAGATAAGAATAAAATGGATTGATTGGAAAATTCATGGGACTTTTTCCCTCCCCAAGAGAAATGGCACAATGGCTAAAGAAAAACTAGAAGAAAAAGATAAAAGGGAAGCTTTCAATAACATTATTTGGTAAGGGATTCTATGTATTCCTCTTTGAAAACAAAGCTGATAGAGATTTGATTTTTAGGAATGGACCATACTTCATGGGCACCAAAGGAATGTATCTAAATCAATGGACTCTANTAAAAGGGAAGCTTTCAATAACATTATTTGGTAAGGGATTCTATGTATTCCTCTTTGAAAACAAAGCTGATAGAGATTTGATTTTTAGGAATGGACCATACTTCATGGGCACCAAAGGAATGTATCTAAATCAATGGACTCTAGAATTTATCCCTAAACATGATATTCCCTCAGCTGTCCCAGTTTGGGTCAGGATACCCTTTCTGCCTCTCCACTATTGGAATGATGAAACCATAAAAAATATTGGAAACACACTGGGAAGGTTTATCGATCGGGCTGAACCATGAGACAAACTGCAATCCTATACACGTCTATGTGTAGAAGTAGATCTAGAAAAAGGACTTCCATAAGAAATCCAAGTAACCTTAGATTGGTGGTCATACACTCAAACAACAAACTATGGGAAGCTCCCTTTTAAGTGCAAAGCCTTCCATGAGTATGGAAATTTCGCCAAAAACTGTCCCAAGGAAATACAGGAGAACCCTGAAAACAAAGCACCAGATCAATGGCATTCAACCAAAAGAAAGAAAGTGACAAATAAATCAAGAGTTCAACACTAGACCATCCTCGCCAAGCAATGGGAAATCACTGATACAAATCAACGATGAAGCAGAAAGAAACAAAAATAGATGTGATCCTCTTGAAAACCTAGAGGCAGAAATGGTGAACTCAAAAGAAAGAACAGAAGAAACTCAGAGTCAACAAAACCTAGATCCATACCCTATTTCACCTCTAGTAGAGCCTAATGCCCCTCAGCTCTTGAACCCTCCCCATGTACAGGAGGATGAAATACATGAGGAATCGGGGGAAGAAATGGATATGGAACTCCTAAAGAGTGCCAAAAAAATGAAATAATGAAGGAAAACTAATAAAAACAAAAGGGAAAAAGAGACAAATCAGGACAAGGAACTAGGAACCCAACCAACGCTGGAAGAAATCCTTAAAAAAGAAGGAAAGGGTGGGAAATCCCCAACAACAAAAGGTTAGTCTTAGCCCATGAAAGGGGGGGGGGGACAAAACATGCCAGTAAATAATGAAGGTATTCTCCTGGAATTGTAGAGGATTGGGACAAAGGGAAAAAAGAAGCAATGAGAAATTTAATCAAAACAAAGAGACCCCATATCCTCCTAATTTAGGAGACTAAAATTCAGGGATCTAAAGCCTTGTGAGAAATGAAATAAATCTGGAAAACAAGTAGTGGAACATCACTAAATGCTAGAGGAGCGCCAGGAGGGATCTGTACAGTATGGAGTACCCAAATCTTCAGAGAAGAACAAAAGGTAGAATCAACACACTGGTCGTTGGTGTATCTCAAGTACCTACAATCATGTATCACTTAGCCTATCTATAATGTATATATTCCTAATAATTACTGTGAAAAAATGGAATGTTGAGAATCATGAATGAAAATCAAAGAGATCAGAGCACAAAACAACTACATTATAGAAGGAGACTTCAACACAACTTTGCACCAAGGGGAAACAAAAGGAGACTCTATAGTAAGGGACCCATTCAGGGAACACATGGAGGATCTGATATCGGAACTGGATTTGTTTGATGTTCAACCTTCCAAAGGGAAATTCACTTGGAGCAATAAAATACTGGGGGTGGGACACATTGCTGCCATACTTGATCACTTTCTCATCCATATCTCTATCCTCCTTCTCCCACTCAACATTTCTTCCCAAATTGTCCCTTGGGGAATCTCAGATCACCACCCAATATCCCTCTCCTTTGACAAAGTAGAAAACTTGGGACCCATTCCTTTCAAATTCAACCCTATTTGGATGGATTCCTAGAACTTCCTCCCCCTAATCTCCTTGGTCTGGTCAATCTGGGTGGATGGAACCCTTGTGTATATTTGGGAGAAAAAACTCAAAAAGATTAAGCAAGAAATTAAGTATTGGGTCAAAGTCTCTTCCCATAATACAAGAGGAGAAACTGAAAGGTAAAAAAAGCAACTAGAAGGCACTTAGGCGGAAATAGATTCAAATACCATTTACAACAAACATTTAGTATAGGATAAATATCACTTTCAAAATTATATGAGAGCACTCCACAATGAAGAAAAGGAGTGGATATTCAAATATAGAGCCTCATGGATTTAAGCAGAGACAAAAATACCTCTTTCTTTCATAAGCAGGACAAAGAAAGGAAACACAGAAACACAATGGAGCAAATAAAAACAACCTCAAGAACGAGAATCAATTCTTTTGAGGAGATTAAAAAGGAAGCTTCCTCCCATTTTGGAAAACGTTATACTCAGAAAGGTGCATATAACAAAGAGCAGAGCTTACAATTTATAGAGCATATCCCACAATTGATAAAGGAAGATGATAATCAAGAGTTGATCAAGGTGGTCACAAAGGCAGAAGTCAAATAAGTCATTTACCAGTTCGATCCTGAAAAGTCCCCCGGGTCGGATGACTTCACTTTACATTTTTATAGAAAGTGTTGGGAAATAATAAAAAATGACCTCCTTCGTATGATAAAATATGTCCAAAAAACCTACAAATTAGGAGGAGAAACAAACACCTCCTTTCTAGCCCTGATTCCTAAGGAAAAAAATGCCAACCCCTTCGACCGCTTCTGCCCTATCTCTCTATGTAATGTCTCTTACAAAATCTTATCAAAAATCATAGCGAACAGGTTAAAACATCTGCTTCCATGGCTCATTCTTCCCAATTTATGAAGCAAAGGAAAAATTGGGACAATATCATCCTAGTTTAGGAGGAAATCCACACTAGTGTCACTAACAAAGAAAAAGGGATGATAATCATAATAGATATGGAAAATGCTTTTGACTGGGTAAAACATGATTTTATCTATGAAGTCTTAAGGAGTTTTGGTTTCAATCAGTCCTTCATCTCGTGGATTGGGGCATGCATCTCGTTCCCCTGGATAGCTCCCCTGATAAATGGGCACCCAACTCCTTTCTTCCAAGACACAAGAGGACTACGACAAGGTTTCCCGCTCTCTCCAATGTTGTATGTTATTATGGAATAAACGTTGAACAAAATATTGGAACATGAAAGAGCTACTGGAAACATCTTGGGGCTGAAAATAGCAAGGGGAGTTAGAATAATGAACAATTCACAGTTTGTTGATGACACTCTATTGCTAGAAGAAGCCTCTCAAACGATGGCTAGAAGATTCAATATGGTCCTCAACCAATATGAAGAAACTTCGGGGGGTGTCATCAACAAGCATAAAATCCAAATTTATGCCTGGAACACGAAAGCAAGTACAATGGTTAGAATTGCAAATATCTTACACTTTTCCTTTTATATATATTGGAAGTAGTTCAAGTACCTTGACACTCCTATCAGTATAAAATCCCTGCCCGAGGAGGCATGACAAGTGATTCTCCAAAATCTCAAGGATCAATTTGAAGTCTGGGGAGAAACTTGGCTGAATCCAGCTGGAAGGGTCATCTTAATAAAGTTAGCCTTATCTTCATTTCCAATTTTTCAATTCTCAACCCTCCACGCTCCGGTGAGAATTAAAAAGGAAATGACCAAATTAATCAGGAAATTTCTCTGGCAAGGGGGAAAGGACAACGGGAAAAATATCCACATGGTTAAATGGTCTACTGTTTGTGTACCTAAATAAAATG
Organism: Picea sitchensis; assembly: GCA_010110895.2. Lineage (NCBI taxonomy): Eukaryota > Viridiplantae > Streptophyta > Pinopsida > Pinales > Pinaceae > Picea > Picea sitchensis. The sequence continues at coordinate 34,838 of SNQJ01S0121786.1, read as the reverse complement.
GGGGACTAGGGATCCAGGACCCAGAAAAGATCAACATAGCTCTAGGAGAAAAATCAATTTTGCGTTTAATCACTAGAGGTAAAGAATGGTGGAAAAAGGCAATCTGCTACAAATATTTTTCGAAATATTGAAAGAGGTTTCTATAAACAACCACACTCAATCAAACAGGTTCCCCCATCTAGAATCTCATCTGTGCCACTATGTCTCTCATTCAAAATCATCTCAAATGGAGTCCAAGAATTGGTAAAGAAATCAAAATTTGGGAAGATCATTTCTTAGACAGAGGAAAATTGTCATGCATCTCATCTCCACTCTAGACTCCCTCAGAAATTGGCTAATCTCCAAGGGGAAAAACACTCTTTTTGATATCTCTAAGTGGAAGAGAAATGACGCTTGGAAAAATTGGAACTTGGGAGAGGTCCCACCATTCCTGCTCAACGAGGTCCATCATTTCCTCTTGATTGTCTCTGGTTCTTCCCCAGTTCATCTTAATCAGAAAGACAATAGGGATTGGGGAGAGGAAGGATACTCTGTAAGGTTGGGATATAAAAATATCCTCCAAGAAAATGATCTCCCAAAAAAATCAACAATCTAGAAAGAAATTTAGAATCCAGATGACCTACCAAAGATTAATACCTTTGATTGGAAATTATCTCACAACAAGCTCCTAATAGGCGAAAATATGAACAAAAGAGGATACATGGGACCCTTCAGATGTGCTCTATGCAACCAAAACTTTGAAAGCACTGATCATCTATTCCTAAACTGCAAATTTTTCAAACAAGTGATGCATATTGTTTATTCAAAGCTAACACCTCAAATTTCTTGTCCAACAAGTAGTAGAAGTCTGATCAGAAAATGGAGTAAATACTATAAAGGCTACCTCACCAAAACTCCAATCATTAGTCATGTCTGGAAGGACTCGATAAAATATATGTGATGGAAAATTTGGCTGGAAAGAAATAAAATAATTTTTAAGGAGAGGCTAAATCCCCTCCCTTAGTCGCATCCCATGCGATCGACCAACTGAGTGAGTAGCTCTCATCCAAAAATATAAAGCTCGATCAGGTGGCCCTTTGATAGAAGAAGAAGAAAAATATATGGCGAAAATAAATATACCTTCCATCCCCCCCTTAACTTTTCCAAAACAATCATGTTGACAGCTTCAATATTCCCTCCAAGACTTCAAACATTGGCTAAATTCTCAAGATAGTCATGTTCTATGTTTCTATGGTGCATCAAAAGGAAACCCAGGGGAGGCATGTGCAGGAGGGGTTTTGTACAACCCCAGAGGAAAACGAATGCTATGCTACTCCTGGAATCTGAGCGTAACCACCAACAACATGGAAGAGGCCTATGTGATGTATCAAGGAGCACTCCTAGATCATGATCAACAACTCAACCACATAATTGTAATAGGGGAATAAAAAAATATAATCCATCATTTTATTATAGGAATATGCCCAAAGAATTCAAAGTTGAAAAGTATCATTGAAAGGACCATAGCAATCGTGTCCACAATCCACTCCTCCTTCTACCATGTCCCACACACAAACAATACAATAGCAGATGAACATGCAAACTTAGCAATTGGAAAGGCCCCATGCCATATGAAAGTGTTGGGAAGGCACCTTTTCTTATTCCCCCCCTAATGCCTCAGCCTTCTCCCATCGATGCTCCACCTAGTGCCAATATCCATACGACGCTTCAATTGAATGCAGTGTGTTGTAAGCCGAGTATCATGCTCAGGTTGAATTTGTACCTACGCAACCTCTGGCCTATGGGAACCTGCACACAAAAGGACAAAAAAATGGATATACTGGATCGCAAAGTGCTCCTCCTTTGTGGTAAATCATTGTACCTATCTCTCCACGCCCGCTCTGTAGCCTACAACATCACCTCCACCATAACTTCTTGAGGTGAAGGCTTTTGAAAGGAATTCATCCATGATTCAACGCAAGCAAATGCCGATAGTACATTCCACATCAACGCTTGAAAGAAACTCAAATATTGAGTTTGCATGACATTCATGCACCAAGCACATAGCTAGAAGAGGTAAATTGGAAGGCCAACTCCCAATTCATTATTGCAGCCAGCCAAAATGGACCTCGACAGTTTGGAATTTCATATGGGAAGGGAAGTTAAAGCATAAAAGAAAATTGGGAATTTTCCATTACTCCAACATCGGAGGGATAACAAATGGTAAAATTGTGAGTTGAGGCCTCATAGGGAGCATCACAGAGAAAGGAAACATCAGAGACTGTGGTAGGGGAAACACCAGGGGTATCTTTGTCAGTGACAACAACGATAGACACATCACTGTTAGAGGAAGCTCCAAAAGAATCTCAGACAGAGGCAACTCAGACAAAGATAGCATTGGAAGTAGCAACGACTGAGGCAGAACTAAAGGAAAAAACATCAATGAACACAGAGTCAAAGGAAACACCAGTAATTGGAGTGGGGTAATCATAGTTAGTCTAGTATAAAAAATGGCTCAACGCCCAACTCGTGAACGAACAAAGGAAGAACTGGTGGAAGATAAATTCTCCACCACCCATCAATTGGCACTTCTCCTTGATTCTCACAGCTCCACACTCACCTTCACTCTGGACACACTAGTTCAACACCGCACCTTAAAAAACTAGTAAACTAGTTACAAGATGAAGTCAAATTCCTTAGATGCCAAGGGGAGAGGATGGAAGCAAAGTTGGAAGCTAGGACACCAAAATCACCGACACAAAGCCAAAATGAGGAAACAGGAAGCAGAGCAGACCCAAAACTGCCTAATATGAACGTAGCACTCGATCCCCCACTAGAGGAATACCGATCTTAAAGAAGATCAGTAAGGCACTCCTCAATTTTGTAAAAATGGCATAAATAAATCTTTCGTAAAGATAGTTCTAGGATAGAATTGAAAATCTTAGCTATTAGTGATGTAGGATCAATGCTAGACTCATTTTTTTAAGATTCTTGTGGAAACTTTGTTACTGGTATCCTCCACCAGCACCCTCTTTTGTACTATGCGACCTTGGTCATGCCTTTTATATGTATAAAATTTCAGTTTTTGTAAAAAAAAGATATTCTTTATGGAGAAAAAGAGTTTTTAGATGAGCGAAAAAAACAAAGACATAAAATAAATTGAAGCTTGTGCAATTAATCAAGTACTTCCTGGTCAATGTTATTTCATTCCCTTGCAGTACTAGATGCGGGACGTGCATCTCGGTCATATTTTAAAGGAAACAACTAAAAGACATTGTACTAGGGCTAGATCAATACATGATGGGAAACAATAACCTGTGAATGGGGCCAACGTTGAAATTATTTCAAATGTTTTTTTTATATACTGAAATTTGACATGTATAGACTGCTCACATGCCTTGATGATATGGAAGGGTTTCCAGACTCAAATATTACTCACACACCCACTCTATATATCGACCCATCTCCTCCTCATTTCATTTTAATTTTCGCGATCAAATTTTAAAGGAAAAAGCTATTAAAAGACATTGTACTGGGGATATAATACATGATGGGAAGTAGTGACCTGTGAATGGGGCCAACATTGAATTTTTGTCAAAATGTTTTTGTATTCACTGATATTTGACATGGATAGACTGTTCACATGCCTTGACGATATGGGAGGGTTTCAAGACTCAAAGATCACTCACACACCCACTCTTTATATTCATCATCTGTGTCGTTCAAAACCAACACCATGCCAATTAGGCCCATGATTTTGGCTGTGGCAAGAAGAAGGTGATAGATGAGATTTAGTATTTAAATAATGATTTCAAAATAATATTCTTTATGGAGAAAAAGAGTTTTTATATGAGAGAAAAAAACAAAGACATAAATTAACTTGAAGCTTGTGCGATTAATCAAGTACTTTTTTATCAACGTTATTGCTAATCACCCATCTCCTCCTCTATTTCATCTAATTTTCGTCCACATGCCTTGACGATATGGGAGGGTTTCAAGACTCAAAGATCACTCACACACCCACTCTTTATATTCATCATCTGTGTCGTTCAAAACCAACACCATGCCAATTAGGCCCATGATTTTGGCTGTGGCAAGAAGAAGGTGATATATGAGATTTAGTATTTAAATAATGATTTCAAAATAATATTCTTTATGGAGAAAAAGAGTTTTTATATGAGAGAAAAAAACAAAGACATAAATTAACTTGAAGCTTGTGCGATTAATCAAGTACTTTTTTATCAACGTTATTGCATGCCCTTGTAGTACTAGATGAAGGGACATGCATCTCGATCTTATTTTAAAGGAAACAACTAAAATACATTGTACTAGGGCTATATCAATACATGATGGGCAACAATAACCTGTGAATGGGGCCAACGTTGATATTCTTTCAAAATGTTTATGTATGCACTGGAATTTAACATGGATAGATTGTTTGCATGCCTTGACGATATGGAAGGGTTTCTAGACTCAAATATTACTCACACACCCACTCTATATATCGACCCATCTATTCCTCATTTCATTTTATTTTTCTTGATCGAATTTTAAAGGAAAAAGCTATTAAAAGACATTGTATTAGGGATAGAGTGCATGATGGGCAACAATGACCTATGAATGGGGCCAACATTGAAATTTTTTCAAAATGTTTTTGTATGCACCGAGATTTGACATTGATAGACTGTTCACATGCCTTGATGATATGGGAGGGTTTCCAGACTCAAAGATCACTCACACACCCACTCTTTATATTCATCGTCCATGTCATTCAAAACCAACACCATGCCAATTAGGCCCATGATTTTGGTTGTGGAAAGAAGAAGGTGATAGATGAGATTTCGTATTTAAATAATGATTTCATGCTAATATTATTTATGGAGTAAAAGAGTACTTATACGAGAGAAAAAACAAAGACATAAAATAACTTGAAGCTTGTTTGATTAATCATGCATTGACATGGTTAGACTAGACACATGCATTGATGTCATGGGGGGGTTTCTGGACTCAAACATGACTCGCAAAAACAATTCGACAATCAAACAACAAGCCTAGTTCCTATCACCATTAAAAAAAGGTATTTTATAAGTTCTTGGAGGAGGGGGTATCTTCAAATGTACACATGGGATAAACAAAGGAAATGGATGAGGTGGTTGCATCTAACGAAATATTGGTATGATATTATGTATTACTCGACCTCCAAAATTACCCAATTTAAATCACTATATGGTTATGAACCCCTGTCACCGAAGAATTGGGTCATTAAAAATGCAAGTATAAACTAATATTAATCTCTTTTAAAAGAAAACTGACTACCATAGGTTAACTCTCTCTCTTTTTTGTGGAGAAATACATAGTTAAAATAATCTACCTTAATGCAATCAGTGTTGCAATAAGGTCTAAATATGCATGAGTTGATATGATTTTGGCCTCATGAATGAGAAATATACCTGGAATGATCAATAAATGTCATCATCGTAAATGTCATCATCATAAATGTCATCATTGTTGTCATAGTATTGTAGCAACGAAGTTTCAATGAACATGATGTTCTTCATTGTTATAGCGTCTTCGTCGAAACTATTCGACAACATGGGACTTTGGCCCATGAGTTTGGCGGCAAGAAGAAGACGCTTGATGGCATTTTGTATTTAAATAATGATTTTTTACTAATATTCTTTATGGAGAAAAAAAGTACTTAGATGAAAGAAAAAAACAAAGACATGACATAACTATTAATGAAGTTTGTGCAATTTATCAAGTTCTTATTTTTTGATGTTATTGCATGCCCTTGCAGTACTAGATGCGGGGACATGTGTCTCGAACAAATTTTAAAAGAAACAACTAAAATACATTGTATGAGGACTAGACATGGGAAATAGTGACCTGTGAATGGGGCTCAGAGGTCGTGCATGTGTCTTTGAATGATGTTACATGGTTTGCAAGGAGTGTAGGGATTATGTAGGGCTTATATGGTGCAATGTAGTGTATTCTATAAGAACAATCTCTATGCCAAACCTCAAAATGGATAGTACCATATCTTGTTCATAAGACAAATATTCTTTGCATGTTTCCTTTGTGGTGGCTCAATCCCTCACACATGATGCATGCCAATGAAATGTAAAAATTTGAATATTGAATGATAGTACTATGTCACATGCAAATTCTGAACTGACTTAGCTAGCAAATGAACTTTGACAAGCCCTTATGGACCAAGCATCATTTGATTGGTAGGATCTTGATAGCTTTCAAGACTCTTATCTCTGAATGAATGTTTATTTGGTAGGATATCAATAGCTTTCAATATTCGTATCTCTTATATCTTAGTGCATGACGACCGTCGAGGACAATTTAAAAAAAAAACAAGAAAATTACAAATTTTAAAGGTAAAACCCGACGTTAAGGCCAATTTTTTGCGTGGTGTCAGAGAATTCCTTCAGATTTTGGGTTCAAATGTAGTTGTGTTAGAACTGTTGGGTATGTGTTATATTCTTTTCACGAGTAGTAATTTCTGCATCGCACCAGTCACGCAGGGGGGGTTGAAGGAGGGTACAATGTCCCGAGAATTTTTTTTCCTCGAGAAACATGTCGCATTTGTTCCTCGTTTTTTTTGTCTTGCCCCGATTTTCATGTCCATGGTTGGGCAATTTTTTGGTACATAGTTTTTGCCAATGGTTTTATATTTCCATTTTATGAATCATGGTTGTTGACTAATCTAGGTCATTTGGTTAGGGTTTTGGATGTCGATGGCTCCTATATGTATATTGTATTGTAAAAAATGTATCACTATGAATGAATATAGAATATGTTGGTTTTCCCGGTTTGGGTTGCCAGGGGAAAAATCTTTGTGTAATGTTTTTATTTTCCATTGTATCTTTTTTGTTCTTTTACTGAAAATTTGTTTGCAATAAATATTGTACAAGGTTAAAATCTACATTTGGTATCAGAGCTTTGTTGGCTTCAGGGGGATGCCTTTGTGGTCAAGGGTTTTAATCGGGACTGTGATAAGCCTTGTTACAGTGGGAGATCTGTGGTATTAATTTTTCAGGTGAAAAGAAATGGAAAGCAATTCGAAAATGGAGATCGAGAAGTTTAATGGGAAATTTTTTGAGTTGTGGAAGCTCAATATGGAAGATCTGTTGGTGGACAAAGATTAGTGGATCACAGTAGGTCTAGGTACTAGACCTACAAGTACTTCATCAGATGACTGGAAAAATTTGTATTGGAAGGTGAAGAGAACAATCCGACTATGTCTCTCACATTCAGTATTATTGAATGTGTCATAGGAAGCTACAACCACGGATTTATGGGATAAGTTGGGGAAGTTGTATCAGTCTAAGTCCCTAGTGAATAAACTATTCCTGAGAAAGAAGCTTTATAATTTGAGGATGAGAGATGGAGACTTGGTGGTAGAGCATTTGAACGCTTTCAATACTCTGGTAAGTCAGTTAGTATTTGTTGAGATTAAAATTTCAGATGAAGATAAATGTATCAGTTTACTGTGTTCTTTACCGGACTCATGAGATAGTCTGGTTGTGGCCATAGGTAGTAATACAATTGCCTTGAAGTTTGATGAAGTGGTCTCATCCTTGTTGTCGGAGGATATGAGATAGAAGAATATGGAGGGACAGAGCACAGACACATTATTTGCAAGAGGACGTTCCTAGGAAAGAAATAGATCTAAGTTCTCACGTGGGATATCTAAGTCTAAGGGTAGATCTAAATATCCAGAAAATTTTGTAAAGATATGTTGGAGATGTGGACAAGAAGGGAACTACAAGAAGCAGTGTAGATAGAAAAAGAAGGGATCTAAAGAATCTCCTTCTACAGAAGAAAATACCTCCAAAGAATAAGGACGGGATGTGTACTTGGCTTCTTCAAGCACACATGAAGATCATGAGGCATGGTTGGTTGACACTGGTGCATCCTTTCATATGACTCCCCACAGGGAGTGGTTCTGCGAATATGAAAGGTATGGTGGAGGTAATGTTTTCTTAGGTGATGATTCGAAAACCAGAATCATAGGAAGAGGAAAAGTCAAGTTGAGGATCATAAATGGAAGGATTAGAACACTACCTGGTGTTCTGCACATCCCAGGTTTGGCTAAAAAATTGATTTATGTAAGAAAAATGGACGATGCAGGGGTAAAAACAATATTTGAAAAGGAAACCTACAGGATGGTTCGAGGAGCAATGGTGTTGTTGAAGGGAGTTTGGTTTGGAACTTTATATAAGTTGCAAGGAAGCACTATTAGTGATGGGTGTAATAGTTCCATTGTTCCTGATATTGGAGTTGAAGAAGAAACAACTCCTACAGTCTCTGGATAAAATGTTATGTTGTGTCATCAAAGACTGGGGCATATCGGAGAGAAGGGTCTTTGGCCACTACACGGTAGAGGTATGGTTGAAGGTATGTTTAATTTCTCTCTGGATTTTGATTTATGTGAACATTGTCTATATGGGAAGTAGAATTAGGTAAGATTCCCCTCTGGTGCAATGAGGGCAGAAGGAATTTTACAGCTAGTTCACAGTGATGTTTTTGGACCTGTGTCGGTCCCATCATTGGGAAAATCTGTGTACTATGTCTCATTTATATATGAATTCTCAAGGAATACTTGGATATATTTCCTCAGGAAGAAATATGAAGTATTTGACAGGTGTAAATATTTTAAGGCTCTTATTGAGAATCAAACAAAGAAAATAATTAAGGTGTTGAGGATAGATAATGGCAGAGAGTTCTGCAGGAATGAATTTGAAGAATTCTGTAAGAAGTGCAGTATACCAAGGCAGAAGAATACTCCATATACACCTCAAAAAAATGGAGTTTCAGAAAGGATGAACGTGACGCTGATGGAAAAAACAAGGTTCATGCTCAGTGGTGTCGGGTTAGGGCAAGAATTATGGGCAGAGGCAGTGGGTACTACATGTTACCTAGTCAACAAATCACCCTCATTAGCGTTGGATGACAATACTCCACTAGAGGTATGGACTGGTAAGGAACCTTCTCTCCCACATCTCAAGGTATTTGGTTGTGATGCATATATTGATGTTCCAAAGGAAAATAGGAGTAAGCGAGATAAGCATGATAAAAAGTGTATATTTATTGGATATAAAGATGGTCTCAAAGGTTATAATCTTTGGAACCCAGAAACTAAGAAGGTAGTGTATAGTCGAGATGTGGTATTTAGAGAAATGAAGGATGTTGTTAAACAAGAAGTCATACCAAGTAAGGAAGAATTAACAAAAATAGAGTTTGATTTAAAGGATGATGAATCAGACTCTACAGAAGAACATGAATAATAAGAAGAAGATTCTCATACTCCAGTATTGAGGAGATCAGTTCAAGAAAGACAGATACCGAAAAGGTATACTGCATCTTATTACCGTTCAAATTTTGATTTGTATATTATTGATGATGATCCTAGAATTGTCGGGGACGCAGTGAATTCAGAGGATGGAAATATCTAGAAAAAGGCCATGGACGAAGAAATGGAATCCTTGGATAAGAATGAGGCTTGGGATCTAGTGGATTTGCCAACTGGAAGAAATCCCATTGGAAAAAAATGGGTATTTAAAAAAAAGATGAATGAAAAAGGAAAAGTGGAGAAATACAAAGCTTGGTTAGTAGAAAAGGGTTATTCCCAGGTTGAGGGAATTGATTTTGGTGATATTTTTTCTCCTGTTTCCAAGTTAACCTCTACAAGATTTCTATTATCTATTGTTGTTGCATTTGATTTTGAAGTAGAACAAATGGCTATGAAGAAAACATTCCTACATTGGGATCTAGAAGAAGAAATCTATATGAAGCATCCAGAAGGATTTTATGTGAAGGGAAAGAAGGAGTTGGTATGCAAGCTGAAAAAGTCCCTATATGGTTTAATACAATGACCAAGGATGTGGTATAAAAAATTTGATACTTATATGCTGGGACTTGGATTCACAAGAAGAAAAGAGGATCATTGTGTGTATTTTAAATTAATTGATGATCATTTGATTTATTTGGTCTTGTATGTGGATGACATGTTGCTGATAGAAAACAACAAGAATATTATCTAGGATGTGAAAACTTAGTTGTCCTCTAAATTTGACATGAAGGATACCAGTGCTTCAAATTTCATTTTGGGCATGGAAATTAAAAGAGATCGAAAAAAGAGGAAACTTTGGTTAAATCAGAGAAAATATGTCGAGACAATATTGTAGAGGTTTAATATGCAGGAATGTAAACTAGTCAAGGTTCCCATTCTTGTTGGTGTAAAGTTATTTGCAGATCAATGTCACAAGACACATGAAGAGGAGGAGGACATGTCTCGTTTTCCATATGTGAGTGTAGTTGGCAGTTTGATGTATGCAATGATCTGTACTAGATCGGACATTGCACATGCAGTGGGAGTTTTGAGCAGGTATATGTCAAAACTAGAGAATGAGCATTGGACATCAATAAAAAGGGTTTTCAGCTATTTATGTGGCACTGCTAGCTATGGATTGTGCTACCAAGGAAGACCATGATTGGACAAAGTGTTGGATATACATGGCTTTGTAGATGCAGACTGGGTTGGAGATATGGATCGTAGGAGATATACAAGTGGGTATGTGTTTAACCTGTTTGGAGGAGCAATAAGTTGGATGAGCAAAAGACAGGTTGTAGTGGCACTTTCAACTACAAAAGATGAATACATGGCATCCACTCATGCAAGTAAGGAAGCAATATGGTTACAAATATTGTGTTCAAGTATTGGGTTGGTACAACAAGCTGTAAGGATAGATTGTGACAGTCAGAGTGCAATTTTTATGGCGAAGAACTTGGCTTATCATTCAAACAAAAAACATATTGATATTCAATATCACTTTGTCAGAGACATGGTTGAAGAAAAGAAAGTATTGTTGATGAAGGTGGACACTATGAAGAATGTTACAGATTCATTAACAAAATATGTGAGCACTGATAAGTTCTCTTGGTGTAGAGGATCCATGGGCATTGTTGCCCTGTATTGTTGACTATGTACCCCTGTAACCCCTTGTATGCAAAGAAAACAACAAGTGGGAGAATGTTGGGTATGTGTCATATTCTTTGCACAAGAAGTAGTGTCTTGATAGATTTCAAGACTCTTATCTCTGCAATGAATGTTTCTTTGGTAGGAACTCATTAGATTTCAATATTCTTATCTCTTATATCTTAGCGCATGACGACTGTCAGGGACAATTTGAAAAAAAACAAGAAAATTACAATTTTTAAAGGTAAAATACGACGTCAAGGCCAATTGTTTGGGTGGCGTCAGAGAACGCCTTTGGATTTTGAGTTCAAATGTAGTTGTGTTAGAACTGTTGGGTATGTGTTCTAATATTTTCATGAGTATCAATGTTTGCATTGCATCGGGCGCATAGGGGGGTTTGAGAGGGTGCAGAGGCAGTGCCCCTGAGAATTTTTTTTGCCTCGATAAACATGTCACATTTTTCCTTGTTTTTCATGTTGCATCGATTTACATGTCCATTGTTGGGAGGTTTTTCAGCACATAGTTTTTTCCGTTGGTTTTCTATTTCTGGTTAAGGAATTAGGGTTGTTGACTAATCCAAGTCATTGGGTTAGGGTTTTGGATGCCGTTGGCTCCTATATGTATATTGTATTGTAAACAATGTATCACTATGAATGAATATAGAATATGTTGGTTTTCTCGGTTTGGGTTTCCAGGGGAAGAATCTTTGTGTAATGTTTGTATTTTCCATTGTATATTTTCTGTTCTTTTACTGAAAATCTGTTTGCTGTAAATATTGTACAAGGTTAAAATATGCAAGAACAATGATTCCTTATGTAGGGCTTATATGGTGCAATGGAGTGTATTCTATAAGAACAATATATATGAAAAACCTCAAAATGGATAGTACCATATCTTTTTCATAAGACAAATATTATCTGTATTTTTCCTATGTGGTGTCTCAATCCCTCACACATGATGCATGAGCACCAAAGATAAATGATATAACATAAGATCACCCTCCATTAATTTTATCCCTTGATTATGTCTTAGGGCATGAGAACCATCCCTAGAGCACCAAACAATCTATAAGATCCATGGTCCATGACATTAGGGTTCATGAGCCATGCATTGGACCACAAGCCAACATGAAATCCCTATATGGGAAATTGTTGTCTTGTAAGTGGGATATGGTGCCCATTTTGAGATTTGTAACATCAAGGATGTTGCTTTGGGCCTAGTCCTTGGCCTATGTAGGGGATATTTATATTATAAGTGAGATATGGTCACCATATGGGGATTGGTGCATTGGGGATAGCTCTTGGTGGCCATGTAATATTTGAAAGCCAAAAGATAGGGTCTAAGATCATAAAATTTGTCTCTAAAATATTACAGACATGTGTGGCCCCTTAGGCCATCACACATGCCCTAAATAGGAAATATATGGTTAGTGAGTTCAATATGGTGTCCAGTTTAATGTGTCATATTTTGGGTACAAATTTAGTAGTGCTTGCACCTAGCCCCACCCATTTTTGTGAGAAAAAGTGCACACGAACACAAGCATGCCAATAGAGATATTTAAACATTGGTGTGGTGAATATGTAGAACAAGTGGGAATATACTCATCCGAAACAAAGGAAAATGTCCAATTGAACATGAATGTGAATTTGAGAAAAATAGTTGTTTACAAAGATGAATTGATTATGGCAATACCCATGAAATTGTTCTTGCATGGTTATATCTTGCAATGCTTGACAATCATTGGGAATACATGGCTCCAATGTGTCTATAAATTGAGGATGCACACCACTCACATAATGGAAAATGAAATGATATCAAGGGCCAAAGAATTTGGCATCATAATCCACCCACTCTATAAGTCTATGAAGACTCAAGTCACCAATTTACAAGGAGGAACCATAACATAGATACTTATAGGTAATAAAACATTAGAAAAAAAACAAAAAACAAAATACAAATGCCAAACTAATATGCATGCGCCCATTCATTGCAAAGAAAATTGGGTTCCCATCGACTAGGTGAGAAAAACCCTTTCTGAGGAGAAAAAAAATTCTCGATTCCCAACCATACATCACGTTCATTACCTAGGGTGCTCTTACAATGTAGATAACGTTGTAGGGATGCACAATTTGTTTATGGAGTATATGCCAGGTGACCTCTCTTCAATGATATCACCCTAATTCGGCAGGTTCAAAGAGAAAAAGTCTACCCGACAGAGGCAGAGGAGAAAACCCCTATCTGACAGAGGTAGAGGAGTGGAGATATTCAAGGGTCCAGGCTTTCGATTGGACATCGACAGAGGAAAAGGAGCCCTATCTGGACAAACCTATGGAGATGTCACAGAACTCGATAATGTCTCTCCTATTGCTACCAAAAATGTCTCTCTCCTTTGTGAAATGTAGTTAAAACCCTAGTTTTAACATTGGCATCAATGTCATTGTGAGAAAAATCTTAGGTTGAAAATAATATTGGTGTGGATTTCTTCCTAGTGGGTTCCAGTAGCATGAGAGAATATTGCTTTTATAAAAGACAACTAAAATTTGATGACATGAAAGAATTGTTCAAGCATGGAAGAATATGATTTGAGCATGTGTTGAAGGAGAAATGAAAAAGGTGGACACCCTCCAACATCTACAAGTGACAAACATCAATATGTCTCTTAAGGTTGAAGCCATGATTGAATTTTGTTATTTGAGCGGTTGCTATAAATTTTCTTCCTCCAAATATTGTTGTGGTCTAGGTATATAGTTAATGATCATGAGTAATCCACCAAAAAAAAACATATCATGTAAAATATTGTACCAATTTTTGTATTTGACCTTGTTCTCCAACAATTTTAGACACTCCAACAACATGTATGGCAGGTGATTTTCTTTATTTAAATCTTAATGCATGGGGAATTAGTTGACTTTGAGCCTATGTGGATTAGGTTGGGATATTGTGTAATATTTATTTAAAAGACAATTGGTATGTATTTTGTTGAGAATAAATATTTGAATCTATCCCCAGGTATAGCCTCAATGGTCCAACAATCCTTTTCTTTAAACTCATAATTCTCCATCTTCCATTCATAAATTTCAATATCTAAATTCCATCCCACAAACAAGGGTGTTCCTAAATGTAGTTATCCTCTAGAATTAGGTTTGAAATCCTCAATTATTCCTAGTATAACTTGGTATAATTTTCTAATTTCTACTTCTTCATACACCAAGATTTGACTTCCTTGGGCTCTAGAGATATCGTGATTTTTACTCCATTTCCTTTCAACATCATTCTATCTTTTTCTGATGATATTGTTTCTTTCATATTCCTCCTCCATGGTCTTCTAACTAACCCTACATATGTTGTGCCCCCTTTGAGGAGGTCAATAACCTAAAATATGAACAAGGTTTATAATCCCATTATACTTGTTTCTATGCCTTTTAATAGTCCAATGTGCTCTACAAATCTTTGATCCACCATTTTTAAAAACTTTCTTGACCTAACTAGATTAGCCCCCCCCATATTAATCTAAGTCTCCTTTGGAAGAATGTTTACCTAGGATCTAATGTCAACCACAACATGTTGGATTAAAAAGAATTCAATTTATAGGTCGATTTGAGGATCATAATTATCTATAGGCGTCTCTGTTTTATTCAATTGACACAAATTATTAATAAATTTACTTCCATACTTGCAATTATCCAATATAGTCATCAATTCTATCATCCTTGCTATGGATTCTTCCTCACTTGATGCATCCAAAAATTCATCTAGAGCCTTGGAATTATTCTTCTTTATCCGTTTTTCTAAAAATTTATATGGATTCATTAACACATTCTTTTTGTCTTGTCAAATATGAGTACATATTGTTTTCTTTCCTTCCAGGTTTTATTTGAGGGGTTCTTCACAAAAGTGCATCCTTCCCAATCTAGTGATCAATTCAAATTCTTGGAATTCAATTTTTCATGTTTAGGTATGCTTTGTTAGAAAAAAAGGATCGCGGAGAAATAAAATAAAATAAATGCGAAAATAAAACATAGAAAATACAC
This sequence comes from Picea sitchensis, assembly GCA_010110895.2. Classification (NCBI taxonomy): domain Eukaryota; kingdom Viridiplantae; phylum Streptophyta; class Pinopsida; order Pinales; family Pinaceae; genus Picea; species Picea sitchensis. The sequence continues at coordinate 19,838 of SNQJ01S0121786.1, read as the reverse complement.
AATACAATAGAGACATAGATATACGTGGTTCACCCAGTGTGGGCTACATCCACCAGAGAAATTTCCAGGTCCTTCCTTTATTATTATCCAACAAATGAAGGGATACAACCTACAACAAACCCGATGTAACTTCCTCTTCTTTCTCTCATAGTATCCTATCTCAGAATACACTATTTGCAATGATGCATAACAACAATACATTTCCCTCATAAAAGAGGGTTTCCTTCTAGGGAAAAAGAACCCTAACATAACTTCTATCGTCAGATCTACGACCTTATAATGAATGGTTCAGATTTACAATGAAATTACAATATACATTTACAAGGTAATTTTTCCTTCAGGGGCCCGCTTTCCCTCAGACCTCGTAGAGGGGGTAATCCCCCTCTTCACTCCCCCGTGTGGAGGATTGTACATTATTCTGTGGTGTAAAGTCTTCATGGGGTATAAACATGAATAAAACCAAATACCTCTGAATCGAGAAGATAATCAGGCTCCACAACCAACAATATCCCACTTGGAGACTAATCTCAACAACTCCATCGTTGTTGTATCTGCTGGACTATGATCCTTCTTGCACCTGGAAAATTTATCATATTCATTTTCTTGCTTGAATACCAATTGAAATTGAGCAGAAACTCATTTTCTCTCTGGTTACTCCCTTAATTAACATGTCTGCAGGATTCTGGCTAGTGTGTATCTTTTCCAACTTCAAATGTCCTTATTCCAAGATAGATTGTATGAAATGGTACCCAATATGTATATGCTTAGTTTTTGAATGGAAGGCTGAGTTATTTGCAAGATTAATGACACTCTCACTATCACAGTACAACATGTTATTCTCTTGCTTCTTTCCCAATTCCTCCATAAACCTCTGTAACCAAATCATCTCTTTACTAGCCTCTGTAGCAGCAACATACTCTACCTTTTTTGTTGAAAGTGCAACAACCTTTTGCAGTTTTGAAATCCAACTTATTGTTGTTCCACCTATAGTAAAAACATACCATGTGGTTCTCCTCCTACTATCTTTATCACCTACCATATCTGAATCAACATATCCCTGTAGAACAATGTATGAACCTTCAAAACATAATTTATGAGTAGAAGTACCTCTCAAATACCTAAGAATCCACTTTAATTCATCCCAATGTTATTTACCTATATTTTTCATATACCTTCTCACAACTTCCATTGCATGTGCAATATCTAGTGTTGTGAAAACCATCACATACATCAAGCTTCCAACTGTTGATGAATAAGGGACCCTGGACATGTATTCTATCTCCTCCTGTGTCTTGGGACAAATTTCCTTAGTTGATTTGAAATGGATTGCCAAAGGTGTACTAACTGGTTTTTCATTCTGCATTCTAAACCTCTCCAACACCTTCTCTACATAATCACCCTGAGACAATGTCAATTTGCAATTTTTCCTGTCTCTTGTTATTCTCATACCAAGGATTTTCTTTGCAACACCAAATCCTTCATCGCAAATGAATTAGCTAACTTATTCTTGAGCACATTTATATCCTACATATTAGACCTTGAAACAAACATGCCATCTACATACAATAGCAAGATAATATAACTTCCATTTTATAGCTTTTTAAAATAAACACAATGATCAGAATGACATCTACTATAACCTTGTTCTGTCATAAACCTATCAAAATTCAAATGCCACTTCCTTGGATCTTTCTTTATGCCATACAAACTCTTCTTCAACTTTTATACCAAATTCTCCTTCCCTTTGACCTCATACCCCTATGGTTGCTGCAAATAAATATCTTCCTCCAAATCTCCATGGAGAAAAACTGTTTTTACATCTAACTGTTCAAGATGCAAATATTCTACTTCCACAAGACTTAAAATAATTCTACTTGAAGTCATTTTAACAAAAGGAGAAAATATTTCATCAAAATATGTACCTTTCTTTTGTGCAAACATCTTTACAACAAGTCTAGCCTTGTACTATTTTTTTCCTCCATCTTCTTCCTTCAACTTGTAAACCCATTTATTCTGCAATTCTCTTTTTCCCGCAGGAAACTGAACCAAATCCCAAGTCAAGTTATTTACCAGGGAATCCATTTCCTCTTTCATACCTTTCTCCCACTTCTTTTTGGTGTCTACATGCATTGCCTCTTCATAACATTTTGGTTCACCGGAATCAATCAACAGTAAATAATACAATGAAGGAGAGTATCGTTCAGGGGGCCTACTTAACCTGGTGTATCTTATAACAACACTTGCAGGATTTTGAGGTACATGTTGCTCTTGTTGTTGTACATTTCAATTTTCTGGTTCTTTTGGAATTTCTTTTTCAGTGATCTCATCAAGCACTGTGTATTCTGGTTTTTCTTTTTTCTTTTTCTTTATCTGCAACTGATCTTTGTACATGACCTTCTCATTGAATATGACATCTCTACTCCTAATGATTTTTTTATTTTCATAATCCCATAAGTGATAACCGAAATCATTAACATTGTATCCAATAAATGTACACTTCTTGGATTTTTCCTCAAGCTTTGTTCTATTTTCTTTATCAATATGGACAAATGATTCACAACCCAAAGTCTTCAAAAAAGAATAGTTTACATTTTTACCTGTCCATGCTTCATGAGGAATTATACCATCCATAGAGCTTGAAGGTCCTTTGTTTATTAATTAAATGGAAGTATCTACAACATCTTCCCATAACTGTAAGGGAAAACCAACATGCAATCTCATACTCCTTGCACACTCCATGATTTTCATGTTCATCCTTTTTGACACACCATTTTCTTGTGGTGTTCATGGAACTGTCTTCTCTCTATGAATCCCATGGTATGAACAATAATCATCAAAATACTTGTTGCAATATTCACCTCCATTGTCTGATCTGAGAGACTTCAAAATTTTTCTTGTCTAATTCTCAACCAAAGCTTTCATTTCTTAAAAGTATTAAAACCATCATATTTTCGTCGAATGCAATAAACCCAAGTTTTTATAGTTGCATCATCAATAAAAGTAACATAATAACAAGAGCCACCAAGAGATGATACCTAAGCTGGTCCCCATACATCTGTATGAACAAGCGTTAACCTTTCACTCTTATTTTTTTTTTCGATTATGAGAAATCTAACTCTCTTATGTTTTCCATAAACAAAATTCTCACAAAAATCCAAATCAATTTGTTTAAGATCTGGAAACAAATTTCTTTTGTGAAGTATTTTCATCCCCTTATCACTCATGTTTCCAATCCTATGATGCCAGAATGTTATATCCACTCCTGTAGAAGCTAAAGAGATCAGTATTACCAGTACATAAATACAATGTACCTACCTTCTCTCCTTTTTCTATCACCAATGATCCTTTGGTGACCTTCCACACCTTATCTATAAATATGGATATACAAACTTCATTTTCCAACTGCCCTGTTGAAATTAGATTTTTCCTTAGATCTGGAACATGTCTTACCTCTTTCAACAACCATTGGTTTCCATTTCTTTACTTTATTTTTACCTTTCCCATTCCAACAATTTTGCATGGTGCATCATCACCCAAATGAACCTGTCCAAAATAACCTTGAACATAATATAGAAAATGTTTCCTATGGGGTGTGGCATGAAATGAAGCCCTTGAATCTACTACCCAAGACTCAGAAACATTATCTATAGAAAGAATCAAAGAATCTTGTAACACATCACCTGTTACATTTGCTTCCTGATTTTTCTCTTGATGTCCATCTCTTTGTTTCTTTGGAGCTCTACAATCTTTCTTCATATCTCCTTTCTTCTCACAATTAAAATACTCTATCTTTCCTAGTCTAGATTTGGATCTCCTCTTCCTAGAATTCTCCCGGTTCCCTTATCCCTTTCCTCTATCCTTTTGTCTTCCTCTTTTCTCCATGTTCAATGCATTACCTGATGTCTCACCTATGTTTTTTCATCGCATTTCCTCACTAAGGATAACACCAACAACATCATCAAATTTTAAAGTATTTGAACCAGAGACATAGTTACTTACAACCATTACCAAGTCATTCCAACTTTCTAGCAATGGTCACAAAACTTAGTTGATTAGTAACCGTATTAAATTCATTTAAATGATCTGCAACAAATCCACCTTCTGACATCTTCGTATTAAATAATCTCTTCATTAGAAATACCTTATTGGATGCTGAGGGTTTTTCATACAGTTTAGCCAATGCGTCCATCAACTCCTTCATTGTTTTTTCTTTTGAAATATTGAAAGCCACCGATGCTACCAGGCTTAGCCATATCATTCCTAGTTCCTTTCTGTCAATAACCTCCCATTCTTCATCCTTCATGGCCGTCGACTTCTTTTCTATTCCACCCAATGGTAGTTTTGTTCGTTAAATTTCTCGACCCTAAACTTTCCATCTTYTGCCATTGCTCCCACTCGAACCAGGAACCCTCTTTTCCTGCGAGTTACCTTTCKCTCTGATACCAATTGTTAGAAAAACATAATAGCGGAGCAATAAAACAAAATAAATGMAGAAATAAAACACATAATATACACAATACAATAGAGACATAGATATACGTGGTTTACCTAGTGTGGGCTACGTCCACCAAAGAAATTGTCAGGTCCTTCCTTTATTATTATCCAACAAATGAAGGGATACAACCTACAACAAACCCGTTGTAACTTTCTCTTCTTTCTCTCACAGTATCCTATCCCAAAATACAATATTCACAATGATGCATAGCCATAATAAATTTCCCTCATAAAAGAGGTTTTCCTTCTAGGGAAAAAAAACCCTAACATAACTTCTACCATTAGATCTATGACCTTATAATGAATGGTCCAAATTTACAATGAAATTACAATATACATTTACAAGGAAATTTTTCTTTTGGGGGCCCTCTTGCCCCCGGAGTTCGGACCCCAGAGAGGGGGTAACCCCCTCCGCACTCCCCCATGTGGAGGAGTGTACATTCTTCTGGGGTGTAAAGTCTTCATGGGGTATAAACATGGCTGAAAACAAAGACCTATGAATCAGGAAGATAATTAGGCTCCACAACCAACATGCTTTGTAAAATATTTACATTTATTTTATTCCTTATCTTCTTTTGTATTATCAAACAATATTTTAAGGAATGGTCTCCTACTCCAAAATTGTTACAAAATTTTAAATCAAATTTAACTTTCAAGGAGAAATTGGGACTAAGGTGGTTTTATCTATAGTAGGTAAAAAAAAACCTTCTTAATATATTCCTTATCCTCCATGTCGACCACCTCAACCTATTCTTATTTTACCATAGCCACCTCTTCTTATATAGTCACCAACCCCTCTTCACCCTGTGCAACCTAATTCTTGTCTATTGTTTGTATGTGATATATTGTCTAATATTTGGTCTTGTTTTTTCCATTGTCCTAACATTAAAATGTATTGTCCATTCATTTTTTATTGTCTCCCTTTAGTTAATTCAAGATGAAATTCCTTAGTTGAGACTAGTCACCACTCCCTTGCTATCTTCCCTAAGAAGTTATGTTTGGAGATTGCATCCTATAGATTATAGTTATAAGGTCACCTTCATTTCCATGAAATTTCCTTCCTCTCAACGCTCTCCTCCTACCTTCGATGATGCTTAATTAACGTTGTTTCCTTATGTTCCTTTTCCATCCCCATGCTAACATATTCACCTCATGCCTTCAACGATTCCTTTCTAGGATCAATGACACATGCCCTCACTAATGTCACCTTACAATTAATATTAGTTCCTTCAATGGTTCATTTCCAAAATATTGATAATATCACCTCACCATCATAAATTCCTTTGACGGTTCCTTTTTTTAGAATATAGAAGATGGTGTGCTTGTTTTACCATTGATGATACCTTCGTCACCCAACCATAGGCCGAAGCCTCCCTCCGAGCACCTTAACCTTGACTGAGAATTCCTCCGGAAGAAAACCCTAGGCTAGATATCCAAACAAAG